>JAADYC010000420.1:0-20984 GCA_023338135.1 Phytopythium kandeliae | reverse complement strand
CGATGGTATCAAGGGACACGCAACCGGCCCTGTGAAGGCATTGAAGAAGGAGCTTGCCAAGCGCACTACTGTTCGACCGATCGATGAATTTCGGACAAGCAAGCGATGCTCTTACTGTCATGAAGATCTCGAAGACGTCGCCTTCCCGAAGATCGTGAACGGCAAACCGAATGGCAAAACCACATCCCGAAACGTTTTGCGCTGTAAAACCAGTGGCTGCAAGGGTTTTTGGGATCGTGACGCGAACGCCTCGCTGAACATCCTGCACGTGGCAACGGAGCTGCTCGAAGAGCGACCAAGACCGGAGTACTTGCGACGCGGTTGAAGAAGTTGGTAAAGAGCGAGAAAGCGTGACTCCGGGAGTTTCGGCTCGAACCTGCTCACGCGGTCCAGCCCGTATTCTAGGTCGTAGCCAGTAGGTAGGCGCGCTCGCGAAGCAAGCGGTGGAAATCTAGTCCATCGTCTTGATGCAGCAATCGCCGAACCGTGCGCGTTTTCTTAGAAGACGCGAGTGAAAAATGGAACCATTCGCGGTGTCTCCTAAGAAAACGCGCACGGTCGATCCTCCCACCCATCGAGGACAAGAGCCGTTCGGCCGCCTCGCGGGCATTGGTCCCGTTCGCCCGCCGCCCGCGCGCGCGGATTGGTCCCAGCGGCGGCCCATGGCGTCCCGCCGGCAGCCGTGGACGGAGGCCGACGACCGGCTCATCCGCGAGTTCGTGCGCACGCACGGCACCAAGCGCTGGGCGCGCATCGCGCCGCTGCTGCCGGGACGCACGCCCAAGCAGTGCCGCACGCGGTGGCTCAACCTGCTGGACCCGGCGATCGACCGCGCGCCGTGGCGGCCCGAGGAGACGCGCGCGATCCTGGCGGCCCAGCGGCGGCTCGGCAACCGCTGGGCCGAGATCGCCAAGCTCCTGCCCGGCCGCACCGACAACGCCGTCAAGAACCACTGGTACTCGACGCACCGCCGCCGCTGCCGCCAGGCCGCGCGCGGTCCCGGGCCTGCGTCCGGGTCCGGGCCTGGCTCCGGTCGCGGGCACGCCGACGCATCCCGGTCGCCGGGCCGCCCGAGCCCAAGTCCGCTGCGACCCAAGGCCGCGCCGCCGCCGCCGCCGCTTCTCGCCGGCGTGTCCTCGCCCATGTCCGTCGCCTCGCCCACCTTCGACGGGTTCGTCGGGCCCGCGCACCCGTTCCTGGTCGGCCTCGCGGCGCTCGCCGTCCCGGCGCACCTCCTCTCGCCCTTCGACGACCTCGCGGACGCCTCGGGCCCGCCCTGCTCGCCGCCCTACTGCGTGCTAGTGCCGCCAAGCCCGATGGCGCCGCAGAGCGACCCGACAGCCCGGCGAGGCCTCCCGTCCGCGACCGACGGCCGCGGCGGGACGCACGGACTCGAGGAGCCGGTCGCGGTCGCGGTCGCGGTCGCGCCCGGCGTGGGGGCCGGCGACGAGCAGCAGCCCGGCGAGCGCCCCGCGTCGCCCACCGCCCTGCGGCTGCGGACCGGCCGCGAGCGCAGCGACTCGGCCGACCTCTTCCTCGACTGCCTGCAGATGCTCAACCCGGACGAGCCGCGCTCAGATGCGCCTCGAATGGCGTCCTAGTCGCCAGCCAGCCCGCCCCCGTCGCCGTCGAGTGGTGTGCCATCGCGGGGACGCGGCGGGATGGGATGGGACGGGATGGCAGCCGTGGAGACCGTGGGGACCGTGGGGACCGTGGGGACCGTGGGGACCCACTTGACGCGTCCTGCCCAGTCCATTGGAGACGAGGCACATGGCATCGCATCGCATCCATCGCGTGGGACTCGAAGCGGCGCGGCGGTTCATCCGTCCGTCCGTCCGTCCGTCCGTCCCTGCCTTCGGCTCCGCCGGCCGGCGTCACTCGGGATCCATCCCGTCCCGTCCCACCTCGCCGTGCCTGCCTGCCTGCCCGCCTGCGTCTCGCTCCCTCGGTCGTCCGTCCCCATGCGCCCGCCCGGGACGTCGGTGCGGGACCGGATCGCGGCCGCGGACTGGGAGGAGCAAGTCGCGCGCGCCGTACGCGAGCGGCAGGCCGCCGCACTCGCGGGCGACGCGGGCGACGCGGGCGACGCGGGCGACACGGGCGACAGCCAGTCGTCCGCTCGGACGGCGTCGCTGCTGTTCGAGGACGCGGCGTTCGCGCCCGAGGCGCCGTCGACGCTGTTCGCGGACCCGGAGCAGCCGCCCGAGTACGCGCAGGGCTCTCTGCGCGCGGCCTGGCGCCGGCCGCAGGAGCTCTCGGACGCGCCGGCGTACTTCACGCGGCCGGCGGGCAGCGTGGCCGGCGTGCGCGAGGGCGAGCTGCGCGACGCGTGGCTGCTCGGCGTGCTCGCGGCCGTGGCCCTGCACCCGGACAACCTCGTCGAGCACCTCATCGCGTCCGAGTCGCTCAGCGACTTCGTGCGCCTCGGCGTCTTCTCCTGCCGCTTCTTCAAGGACGGCGAGTGGGTCACGGTCACGACCGACACGCGCCTGCCGTGCCGCGCCCCGGACGCTCTGCCCGTCCCGGAGCCGGGCTCGGGCGCCTCGGTGCCGGCGGCGGCGGCGGCGGACGGCCTGCTCTACGGCCGCAGCCTCGACCGCAGCGAGTTCTTCGTCCCGCTGCTCGAGAAGGCGTACGCCAAGCTGCACGGCAGCTACGAGGCGCTGGACGCCGGGTCCGCGGGTCCGGGCGCCAGCAGCCGCGTGCTCGAGGCCCTGCTCGACCTCACGGGCGGCTCGGCGCACCGCCTGAGCCTGTCGCTCGACGCGCGGCGGCCGGCGGAGGACGCGGCGGGCGAGGCCGCGAGCCCCGCGGCGCTGCAGCTGTGGCGCCAGGTGCTGCGCGCCCGGCGGCGGCGCAGCCTGCTGCTCGCGCAGGTCAAGCAGCTGTCGCTCAACGCCGTGGACCAGACGCCGCTCGGGCTGCTCAAGAACCGCCTGTACGTGGTGCAGTACGCCACGGAGCTGGCGCTGCCGGCCTCGTCGGGCGCCTCGGGCGCCTCGGGCGCCTCGGGCTCGTCGGCAGCCGGGCCGGCGCCGGCGCCGACGCGGACGCTGCGGCTGGTCAAGCTGCAGACGGTCTGGGGCCGCGGCATGTGGCGCGGCGAGTGGTCCAACGACGACATCAAGTGGGAGGAGCACCCGCAGGCGGAGCTCGCGCTGCGCGGCGACGCGGCCGCGCGCTTCTCCCGCGACGGCCGCGACGGCTGCTTCTGGATGCGCTGGGAGGACGTCGTGGAGCACTTCTCGGAGCTCTTCGTGGCCCACGTGCTCGCGGACGACGGGCCCGGCGCGTGGCACCAGTACAGCGCGCGCGGCGAGTGGCTCGGGCTCTCGGCCGCCGGCGCGCCGGCCAGCGCGGCCGCCGGCGCGGCGCGGCCGGCCACGCCGGCCCACCGCCCGGCCACGAGCGTGGACGGCGACGCGGCCGGGCTGGCGGCTTGGGTGCCGTCGCCGCCGCCGGCGGCGGCCGCGCCGGCGGCGCGCGCGGCGAGAGAGACGAGCGTGGCGGGCACCAAGTGGTCGGTCCTGCGCGACGCGGACGCGAGCTGGTTCCGCAACCCGCAGTTCCGCCTGTCGGTGCGCGAGCGCACGCCCAACGTGCTGCTCTCGCTCGTGCAGCGCGACTTTCGGCTCTACGGCGGCGACAACTTCGCCATCAACCTCGTGCTGCTGCGGAGCAAGCCGGACGGGCGCGACGGAGGAGGAGGCGCGCGCGCCTGGGAGTTCAAGACGAGCCGCGTGGTCGCCGAGGCGCACTCGTTCGACCCGGCCGAGGCGGCGAGCGCGCCTTCGAGCTCGGGCGGCGCCCGAGGAGGGGGAGGAGGAGGAGGAGGGGGAGGGGGAGGAGGCGCGCTGCCGGACCGAGAGCTCGTGATCAAGGACGAGGTGGTGCTCGAGCCAGACGCGAGCTACCTGCTCGTGCCCTTCACGGACCACCCGCGCGTGGAGATGGAGTTCTTCCTGCGCGTCTTCTCGCCCAAGCCCGTGCGCCTCGAGCCGCTCCCGCCGCTCTTCTCGAGCGTGCGCGCCGGCCGCTGGCGCCACGACCAGGAGCAGAGCGGCGAGCCGTCGAACGCCGGCGGCCCGCTCTGCCTCTCGCTCTCGGCGGGCCCGCGGTCGCCGCCCAAGCCGCGCGAGCCCGGCGCCAGCGCCAGCGCCAGCGCCAGCGCCAGCGCCAGCGTCCACGCCGCCGCCAACGCCGCGTGGTGCCAGAACCCGCAGTTCTGGGTGCGGCTGCCGGCGCTGGCCGCCGACGGCGCCGCGACGGGCGCGAGCCGCCGGCGGCTGCAGGCGCTGCTGGCGTCCAAGGCGCACGCGACGCTGCGGCTGACGCTCGTCAAGACGTCGCACCGCGCGGGCGGCGGCGGCGCGGGCGGCGGCAAGAAGCGCGACGCAGCCAAGGACCGCGGCGCGCTCGTCGGACTCACGGCCGTGCGCGCGGCCGCGCCCGTCGCGGCGCCGTCGGCGGCCAGCGCCATGGCCGACGAGGCCGCGCGCGGCGCGAGCAGCACGCTGCTGGCGCTGCGCGCGGTCGCCAAGCTGCCCAAGACCAACTTCCTGGGCGAGGAGCTGGCGCCCAAGGGGCAGTCGGCCAAGGCCGGGAGCCCCACGCGCGCGCAGGCCAAGGCGAGCGGCCGAGACGAGCGCAAGGGCGGCGCGGACGACGACAGCGACGACGACGTGAACGCCTTGAGCGCCGAGCTGGCGAGGGAGCACGCGACGGCCGAGGCCAAGGCGGAGCTCGCGCGCGACGCGCTCGGGCAGCAGGGAGAGGCGCAGGGCGAGCCGGCGCGCCAGGCGTCCGTGTTCCCGCCAGCCAAGCTCGTGGTCGCGCCGACCGAGTGGGCCCGCGTGTCCGAGTACGCGAGCCCGGCCGTGGCGTGCATGCACCTCGAGCGGCTGCCGAAGGAGTGGCTCGTGGACACTGGCGCGGCGAGCCCGGCGACGCCCGGGTCGACCGGCGGCGGGCTGCTCGTCGTGCCGACGCTGGGCGAGCCCGGGGCCGAGGGCACGTTCGAGCTGACGGTCGACTGCGACCTGCCCGTCCGCGTCGACGCGCTGCCCACGGTCTCGGTGCAGAGCGCACCCGGCGAGTGGTGCGACGGGCGGAGCGGCGGCTGCCACCTGCACGCGGACTGGCGGCAGAACCCGCGGTTCCTGCTCGAGCTCAAGGGCGTGCGGCCGGGCCGCGTGGCCATCACGCTCACGCGGTCCGAGCTCGAGTGGAGCGGCAAGTGCAAGCGCGACGTTGTCGGCACCATGATGGGCTTCTACCTCTTCGCCGGCAGCAGCAAGCTGTCGCGCGAGGCCGGCGGCGTGGTCGTCAACGGCCGGCCCTGGTCCGAGACGGACTTCGTGCCGCTGCACCTCGTGCGCTCGCCGCCGGAGCTCGTGCTGCCCGCTGCGACCAAGGAGCCGTACGTGATCATGCCGGCAACCTACGAGCCCGGCAAGCACGGCCGCTTCGTGCTGTCGGTGCAGTGCGACACGGAGTTCTCGCTCACGAGCGACGGCGAGTAGGCGGCGACGAGGGCGGAGGCCGCGCGTGTGGTGGTGCGAGCGGTGGACGCACTTGAACATGGACCCGTCTCTGATTGTGTATCGTAGCTGCTCGCGACGGCTTCGTAACCGCCACTTACTTGCGTTTAGTATGCCAGTAAGACTGGCGAAACGCGACGTGTCTCATGTGACCGACCTCGTCCCCGGCAGCCGTCACGTCGGGTCGGAGACCTGCCTGCAGCGCCTCCTGGACGCGTTCTCGAGGTCGGAGCGCGCTCGGGACCGCGTATCTGGAGCTCTTGATCGGGTGTTCTGCTCCTATGGACGCCTTGCTCAGGTTCGCGATGGTGTTCGATGCCAAGAAGCGGCCTGACATGGCACTGCAGGCATCACCATCCCGTCGCTCACGAGCGCTGCGGCCGTACCGAGCGGCTCATCGTAGTCGCCGAGTCTGGCCGCATCTAGGACGCGCTTGGGGAGGCAGACAAGGCGTCTGCGCTGGGCCACACGGGAGAAAGGTGGCCAGAGGTGGACGGCTCGGAGGCTGCCCGTGCCGCAGCCGCTACTGCTCGTCGTTGATTGCGGACGCGATGCGCAGGAAGACGTCGCGCGGGATGCCGCAGCCGCAGCCGGGCACGTCGCACACGTTGGTGCTTCCCGCATCCTCCGCGCCGGCCGCCAACACGTCCACCGCGCTGAGCGTGGCGCCGGCGATCGCGGGTCGCTGCAGCTCTGGAGCGGTCGTCGGCCGGCTCGGCGGCTTCTCCACGGCCGTCGCAAAGTCGCTGGCGCCGGCGCCGGCGCTGGCTGCCAACCGGACACGCTGCCGTAGCGCGTCCACCTGCACCGAGACGTTCTCGATCTGCCGCTTGAGCGTCCGCAGCTCGTGGGCCGCGGCGTGGCAGTCAGTCTGGGCCTGTCTGGCCGCAGCCAGTTGCTCCATCACGGCGACCAGCTCGCGCTCCACCGCGTCTGCGGCCTCGCGCTGCCGCTCGACGCACACGCGCGCGAGCTCGAGCCGCTCCGCCGCTTCGTGGCGTCGCGTGTCGGCGCGCTCTCGCGTCCGCCGGCGCCGGAGACTCGCCGCGCGGCTCTGCGCCATCAACGCACTCATGTCCTCGCGCTCGGAGCGCGCTTGCGCTCGCTGCCGCTCCACGTCCTGGCGCACAGCGCGCGCCTCGGCCTCGAGCGCCAGGCTCCGCGCTCGGAGCGCGTCCAGCCGCGCGGCTCGAGCCATCCGCACGCTCTGGCGGCAGACGCAGCGCCGCCAGCGCGTCATGGCGCCTGCGAGCGCGTCCGTCCGCCAGCGCTCGAGTCTCGAGGCGGCGACCGAGAGCCCGCGCTCGGGTTGCTCCGGGAGCTCTCGCCGCGCGTCCCGCAGCCGCCGCGGGGTGTCGTCCCCGCCGGAGACAGCGGACGCGCAGGGCTGGACGCACTCGAGGCCGCGCGTCCAGCCGCGAGTGGACGCGACCTGGCCGTCCGGGCCGAAGCGCACGAGCTTGCCGAGGCCGCAAGGGGCGGACGCGGACCACGCGCCGGTGAAGACGCCACCGAGCGCGAACGCGCCGACGCCGACGCCCGAGAAGGACGAACGGATCGCGCCGTGCTCGTCCTCGGCCGCCGAGTCGCTCGCGCGCTCGTCGACCAGCCAGTCGCCCTCGAGCGAGAGCCCCGGTCTTTGCCAGAGTCCGCAGCAGCGCATGGCATCCGCAGCGGCGGACGGGGACCAGCAGCCGAGCACGCGCTGGCCGTCGGCGACCCGCGTCCACGCGCCGTGGCCGCACGGGAGCCACTCGGCAGCCGGTGCCGCGCGCACGGCCTCGCCGCGGTACACGCCGCCTCGGAACGGCAGCACGCGCCACTCGCGAGCGTCGGCGCCCGCCGCTGCCGCCGTCATCGCCGTCGTCATCGCCGTCGTCATCGCTGGTGCTTGGGGTCCAGCGGCCGCAGCAGGCCAGTCGATCCCCCGGCGGCCCGGGTCGGGTTGCACTTGCACGGCGGTGGACATCCGGAGCGCTCGCGATCAGCACCGGCTGTCCGAGTGCGGGCGGGCGGGCGGGCGGGCGGGCGGGCCGGTTGGCGGGCGGCGGCCACGCGTCGCTCAAGTTCAACCGGCGCCGTCTTGTCCGCTGCCTCTTCGCATGTGAGCCGCCGTCCGTTCTGCAACCGGCGAGGTTGAACTTGAGAGGAAAGCGGGCGGGTGGGTAGGGAGCGGAGAAAATGAGCGACCACAAGAATATCCGCAAGTATCAGCCGAATGCGCGTCATGCTTTCAGGGCGGGCGTCGGGGCGGGCGTCGGAGCGGGCGGGGCCACCTTCTCGCCGCGCATGATCGTTGCTCGCCTGATCGCGCGCGTGATGCAACCAATCCGGCTGACGCTTCCAGTGACGTCGCCAGTGACGTCGCTAGCTCCTGGCGATGTGTACCCTTCAAGCGTAACCCGTGCGTACCCTATGCGTGGTCTGTCTCTGGCGAGTGGAGGATACATTGATCAAGTGAGTGCCGAAAATACGAGACAGTCGCCCAGCTGGTTCCTCTGAGCAAAAAACAGCACCTATCCACATACTGGATCCAAGTGATTCGTCGCCCACTTCACACGCTTGCCAATACAGCACCACGTCGGCGGCGTCATCGTCAACCCTAACCATGTTAGGTTTTATTCACCTTCAACGTGATCGGACCTGCGTTTGTGATTCCCTGCTTCTTCGAATGCCGTCGCGTCGTTCATTCCCAAGCGCCTGCTCAATCTCACTCTACGCTGTGCACGGCCGCCTCTGAATCTACATGCCGTGCTTTTTCTTGTATATTTCTGGACCGCACTGACAGATCCGAGCGGATATAGCAGAGCGAGCGTACGAGGGCTGCCGTTTGTTGGATCGCACTGCGACGTCACAGCGCAGCAGCAGCCACCCGGCATCCTCCTCCTCCTCCTCCTCCTCCGACTGCACTTTGCCCGAGCAGGCGGCCGCCCGCTCGCCGCGGCTCCAGGCTCCGCCGCATTCGCCATTTCGCCGCGCCGGCCGCAGTCGTCGTAGAGTCCCGCTCGACCCGCCGCCAGCGCCAGTCGCCAGTCGCCAGCAGCCAGCAGCCATGCTCCGGGTCGCGGCGCTCCGCCAGCTGCAGCTCGCCCGGCCGGCCGCGGCCGCCGCCGCCGCGCGCGCGCTCCCGGCCGCCGCCGTGCTCGTCCAGCGCTTCGCCACGCAGGTGCGTCGCCGCCGGGCGCCCGTCCGTCGCGCCGGCCGCCGCGAGCTAACCGCGCGAGCCGCGCACGTCCGTTGTTCGCAGGCGCCGGCGCCGACCGAAACGCCCGAGGAGCTGCTCAAGGCGCTGGACAAGATCCAGAAGGAGTCGGCGGCCTCGACCGTGCGGTGCGTAGCTGCTCGCGGGACCTTGGCGCCGATGGATGCGGAGCCGCGCCGAGGCTGACGGTGCGCGCGGGACGGGCGGGCGGACGCGCGACTGGCTGCAGGTGGTTCCTGGACAACATGCCGCCGGCGTACTTCCGGTCGATCGACGAGGAGGACCGGCTGCAGCACCTGAACGCGATCGCGGCGCTGGTGAACGCGCAGCACCCGGAGGTGCTGCTGCGGTCGCCGGACCACAAGGTGTTCTCGCACATCCGCTCGGGCCGCAACTTCCCCGGGCGGCTCGCGGCCGTGCTGGACCAGCTGCCCATGCACGTGGACGGCGCCGAGCTGGCGCGCGTCAAGATCTTCACGGCCGTGGACGACTCGCTCGGGCTCGACGTGTTCCGCTTCGGCCGCCAGCAGCCGTTCACGGGCGAGAGCGCCGAGGAGCAGGCCGCGCGCGCCGCGCTGCAGCAGTTCTGCGCCGACCTCCAGCGCGGCAAGTTCGCCGGCCAGGAGGGCTACCCGTCGCCGGCCGCCTACTTTGAGCCCGAGCAGGTCGACGCCTTCCTGCGCAACTGCAACTCGCTGTACGTGCAGTTCAGCAGTCCGCGGCGCCTGGCGCTGCAGATGGCGCTCTACCACAAGGTGCAGGGCACCGAGGGCGTGGTCGTGGACGTCGAGCACGGCTGGGAGGCGCGGCGCGAGGAGAACAAGCTGTCGCCGTACGCGGCGGCGGGCGCCGGCGGCGCCGGCGACAGCGCCAACGCCGTGCCGCAGTCCATGCTGACGATCGCGGCGGCCAACGTGCTGACCAAGGGCTTCATGCAGAAGGCGGCCACGTACCTCGGGCTGAACCAGCTGAACGTCGTGCGCGCGCACCTGGACGTCGTGCGCGACCCGACCAACTCGAGCACGCACGTGCCAGGCTTCACGCCCGGCAACGGGCACTCCGGCGGGCAGGTGGCCATGGTGCGCATCCTCGTGCAGCCGTCCAAGGAGGCGCTGGCGAGCGGCCGCGCGTTCGAGTGGCGCAAGATCACGGGCAACCTCAAGTACCTCAAGTGGGTGGACGACCGGCCGGTGAAGCTGACGCTGCAGCACCCGGCGCTCGGGCTCTCGCGCGCCGAGATCATCCACGCGTACGGCAACATGCTGCACGGCGTGCTGGCCAAGAAGGACCCGTTCGCCTACTCGCTCGCGCGCATCATGGAGACGCTGGAGCACCCGAGCCACCTGCCGCTGGCCGCCAAGGCGGCCGACCTGTTCACGCGCAAGTTCGACCCGGCGCAGGCCGCGCCGCTGTCTCTGGAGGAGCAGGACGAGCGCGTGGCGCGGCTCAAGGTCGAGATCCGGCAGAACGTCGAGACGGAGGACGCCATCCTGCTGCTCAGCGCCATGGTGGACGCGGTCGCGGGCACGCTGCGCACCAACAAGTACGTGCGCGACCGGTACGCGCTGGCGCTGCGGCTCGACCCGTCCGTCATGGGCTACGGCACGGTGGGCAAGGACGCCCCCTTCGGCGTCTTCTTCATCTACGGCCGCCGCTTCAAGGGCTTCCACGTGCGCTTCCGCGACATTGCGCGCGGCGGTCTGCGCGTCGTCTACCCGGGCTCCAAGGACGCGCACGCGCTCGAGAGTGCGCGGCAGTTCAACGAGGCGTACAACCTGGCGTTCGCGCAGCAGCTCAAGAACAAGGACATCCCCGAGGGCGGCTCCAAGGCTGTCGTGCTGTGCGACCCGATCGTGGGACCCGTGGGCGACCTCGCGCCGCGCGACTTTATCATCCGCAAGAGCGTCAAGGCCTTCTCGGACGCACTGCTGGACCTCAACACGACGGACGAGGCCGTCAAGCGCGCCGTCGTCGACTACTACGGACAGGACGAGCTCATCTACCTCGGCCCGGACGAGAACATTGTGCCGGACGACATCACGTGGATGACCAAGCGCGCCGCGTACCGCAAGTACCCGATCCCGCGCGCGTTCATCAGCTCCAAGCCGGATGCGGGCATCAACCACAAGGTCTACGGCGTCACGAGCGAGGGCGTGGCCGTGTTCGCGGACGTGGCGCTGCGCTCGACGGGCATCGACCCGACGCGCGAGCCCTTCACGGTCAAGATCACGGGCGGCACGGACGGAGACGTGGCCGGCAACGTCATCAAGATCCTGCACCGTGAGTACGGCGCCAACGTGCGCGTCGTGGGCATCTGCGACGGCACGGGCGTGCTCGAGGACCCGAACGGGCTCGCCATGGACGAGCTGCTGCGCCTGGTGCACGCGTCGCTGCCGCTCTCGGCCTTCGACACGTCCAAGCTCGGCGCCTCGGGCGTGGCGCACGATGTGTCGACGCAGGAGGGCGTGCGCGCGCGCAACTCGATGCACAACCGCGTGCGGAGCGACCTGTTCATCCCGGCGGGCGGGCGGCCCAACACGATCAACGAGAACAACTGGCGCGAGTTCGTGACGGACGAGAACGGAGAGGTGCGGCCGTCGTCGCCGCTCATCGTCGAGGGCGCCAACCTGTTCATCACGCCCGAGGCGCGGCAGCTGCTCTTTGACGAGGCCGGCGTCGTGATCGTCAAGGACAGCTCGGCCAACAAGTGCGGCGTCGTGTGCTCGTCGTACGAGATCATCGCGAGCATGCTGCTGGACACGCCCGAGTTCATGGCGGTCAAGCAGGAGCTCGTGGCCGACGTGGTCGCCAAGCTGCGCCAGCTCGCGCGCGTCGAGGCGCAGCTGCTCTTCCGCGAGTACAAGAAGAACCCGCAGGCCGCGCTGCCGCCCTCGAGCGAGCGCATCTCGCGCGCCATTACGCGCGTGCACGACGCCGTGCTCGCCTCGTACGACGCGTTCGCGGCCGAGAGCCCCGAGGACGAGCGCGTGCTGCTCTCGCTTGTGGACGAGCACCTGCCGCGCAAGCTGCGCGACGTGGCGGCTGGCCGCGTGCACGACCACGTGCCTCGCGCCTACGTCAAGTGCATCGTGGCCGCGAGCCTCGCGAGCAAGATCGTCTACCGCGAGGGTCTGCAGTTCGCCGAGGCGCTGCCGGACGCCAGCCTCGCGCGCGTCGCACTGCAGTACCTCAAGCAGGAGAAGAAGGTCGCGCGCCTCGCCGACCAGCTGCGCGCCTCGGCCGTCGCCGACAAGGACGAGATGGCCGACCTGCTCGTGCGCGGCGGCGTGCGCGCCGGTATTGACACGCCCAACTAGTTAGTTCGCTAGCTGCGGAGCTGCTGGCCGTGGCGGCGGCGGCGGCGGCCATCGGTTAGGCAATTGACTAGGCATTTGCATGCATTGGCGCGTGGCTGTTGGCTATGACCGCTGCCTACTCGGCGTCCTTGGCGTCCTTGGCGTCCTCGGCGTAGAGCGGGAAGGAGTTGTAGCCCTCGTCGCCCTTGTGCGCATCCCAGTAGAAGTCGTAGGCGACCTCCGGGTTGAGCGGCCAGTCGTGGCGGAAGCGCTCGGCCAGGTCCGGGTTAGCCATGTACAGGCGCGCGAAGCCCGCGAGGTCGGCGGCGCCCGAGCGCAGCACGCCCTCGGCCACGTCGCGCGTGAGTCCGCTATTGGCGATCACGATGCCCTGGAAGCGCGTCTTGGCGTCCAGCACGGTCACGGGCCTGGACGAGGCGTTGACGCCGATGAAGAAGCCGTCCAGCAGCGCCAGGTACGCGAGTCCGTGCTCGCGCAGGCGCTCGAACGCGTACGTGAACATGTCGAAGTTGTCGGCACTGCCCATGCCACCGAACACACCGTTGGGCGACAGCCGCACGCCGATGCGGCTCGCTGGGTAGACCGTCTTGAGCGCCTCGACGACCTCGTGCAGGAAGCGGTAGCGGTTCTCGAACGACCCGCCGTACGCGTCCGTGCGCGCGTTCGTGCTCGACTGCAGGAACTGGTCCACGAGGTACCCGTTGGCGCCGTGGACCTCGACGCCGTCGAAGCCCGCGGCCTTGGCGCGCACGGCGCACTTGCGGTAGTCGTCCACGACGCTCGGGATCTCGTGCAACTCGAGCGCGCGCGCGGTCTCGAAGCTCACGCGCTCGCCGCGCGCATCGCGCGTCGTGCCCGTCTCGTACTTGGTCGCCGACGCCGACACGACCTCATGCGCAGGCGTCAGCGACGGGTGCGACTGGCGACCCATGTGCCACAGCTGCAGGAAGATCTTGCCGCCCTTGGCGTGCACGCGATCCACAAGCGTCTTCCAGGCCGCCTGCTGCGCGTCGTTGTACAGCGCCGGCGCGCCCCACCAGCCGTAGCCCTGCTCCGAGATGCCACAGCCCTCGGTGATGATCAGACCCGCACCCGCGCGCTGCTCGTAGTACACGTTCATGCGCTCGTTGGGCTCGCGTGTCTCGATGTCGGCGCGCGCGCGCGTCGTGGGGCCGTACACGATGCGGTTCTTGAGCGTCAGCCCGTCTGCGAGCTCGAGCGGCGCGAAGAGCTTGTAGTCGGCGAGCGAGGCCATTCTGTCGACTTGGCGGAGGTGCTGGGGGATGGGGAATGGGAACTGTGCAGTGGCTTGCGAATTCAGGAATGGGACCACTCCGAGAGGAGGCGGATTAACCCGCCAGCGAAGGCGCCGGCATCCGCAGGTCGCTCCAGCGCCACGGGAGTGGCGGCCGCCGCCATTAAGGCACGCAAACGCCGCCGTCGACGCAATCTTGGCTATCACATGCGTGTATGAGAGGAGGTGTATGCATAAGCCACACCTGACTCTTGGTGTAGCTCCTCGTCGGACGTGATCTGCTACGTGAGACATGTCGAATTTCGCTAGTCGTTTTCTCACATACACAAATGAAGTGAACGACGCGAAAGGTCGTGGATGATCGGATGACTGATGCTGGTGTTTACCTCAACCAAGTCGATCTGTGATCTGCTCGATTGCCACCAGCTATGAATGGTGATTGGATAATAGCATGTACAACGCATGATGGTTGGATGAAATGGCCGCTTCAAGCACAGCACGACAGACGACGTCGATGTCGCAAAGTCGTCGGGAAACGAATCACCATGGGCATGGACGTAAACCGCTTCAACGTTGCGCCGATCGGCTCTCTCTTCGCTCTTCGCTCTTCGCTCGACGCTCGATGCTTCCTCATGAAGCAGCTCCAGACTCCCGATGACCAATACACTTGCCTTCTAGGGCCGATGACTGTGCCGCGCTATGTATAGAGCGAAGCGCTCCGACTGCTATAAATGACGCGGAGTCTCGCTTGCCTGCCTGCATGGGATTGACGCCACCCAGACGCGGATCTCCGCAAACTAGCAGCTACAATCACCACGGCCCTGCGTCAAAAAGCCCGCGCATCGCGCTCGCAATGCAGCGAGGACTCGATCCTGCCGTCTTTGTGCTCGTCGAGCGGTTTCTATCTGGAGCCGATCGCCTCGTGTGGTTCGTCGCGCTGGACTGCCCTCCGCCGATTCTTGCACAGTCGCCAACGCTAGTGCAAGACGTCGACACATTTGTTCCTGACGAAGGCACTAGCACCACACACCATGTCGGTCCGGCGTGGATCACTCCTCGTATGAGAGCTGGAAACTCGCGTTTCGACATTTACGTGCTCCCGTCGCTCCTCCGCCTCGTTTTAATCGATGATCGCTTCTCCCACCTCCGATGGAGAAAGATCCGGCTTGCATCCACGCTGGAACGCGAATGTGATGTTTCGATAGTGAGGATCTTTCTCGACCGGCTCGACACGATCCCGACGAACGACCTCGAACGAAGTTGCACATTGTTGACGGCGCTACAACAGGCGCAGAAGCCGTGCAGGTACAGCGCAGAGCAAATCGATGTGTGGAGCGAACGCCTTACCTCCCACCAGAATCGATCACTTCACCGGCCCGCGCACAAGGAAGACGAGCGCGAGTCGATGCGGTTCACTGGTGGAGTAAATGCCTGGGCCGGCGCAATCCACCGCTCCTGGTTGAACGGCGCGTTCGATCTGGACACGACGGAACAGATCAACGCGGTACCTGAACCTCCTTCGTCTGCGCTCTGTCCGCCAATTGAGAGCGAGCTCGACGACACGAAGAGATCTTTGATCTCCAGTCTGTCACAATCAGTGGTGGATCGAGTCGTTATGGCTGCTGCAAGTCGCATCTGTGCGCACATCGCTCCCGAACTCATTTGCACGGCGCCAGCGAGTGATGATTTTGACGCCGATGGAGACAGCGACAACAGTTCTGGCAGCATGGATGAGAGTGAGAGCGAGAGCGAGAACAAGAGTGAGAGCGGCGACTACGATTATGACTGCGACCGTGACAGTGAGAGTGACAACGAAAGTGAAAGCTCCAGCAGCTTGTGCAGAAGCTTTCGGAGCGTTGACGACAGCAGCGGCGTAGATGAAGCTGCCGATGGACCTACGATCTTGGATGCTCCACCACCGGTGGTATTCGCTGTTCTGGAGCTTCCAGCATCAACTGACTGCCAAGTGGATCCGCTGTACAACTTGGACGAGACGGACGACGGCGAGCACGTGATTAGCTCGGATGCAACCAGGATCAGGGAGATCGCAAAGACCGCCGCAAGTGAAGGCTGTAACCTACGGCGAGGAGAATACGACGTGAATCTCAGCGCATGCATGCCAACGGCTGAGGAGGTTGTTGGGAGAGACAGCTCCAAGGTATTCGATAGTGTACCGCCCTTTGTGGATACTGAGTCCGAAGTGCCACCGGCTGAGATTTGTCCGAGCATCACCTCTATCTCAACTAGCGAGGCTGGAACGCGGCTCTTCATCAAGCCAAGTGCCGCACAGTCATCTCCTGCCGCAGTCGTTTCCTGTGCTGTCACGTGGACATCATCGTCGGCGACTGATCTTGAGCAGCTATCCGATCTGCATGTTGGGGATCGAGTGGACGCTCGCTTTCGAGGTCGCGAACCCTGGCTGCGCGGCCACATCGCACGATGTCACTGCGACAAATTGGCCTTCGACGTCTTGTACGATGACGGTGAGCACGAGGAGGCCGTTGCGCGTGAGTACATCAAACTGGTTGCTTGCGCAGCGGAGGAGAGTGACGCCTCCAAGAAACCGCGAACCTCGCGACTGGTCGGTTCCTCTTCGAGCGGTGCCACAAGTGGAGTGAGTGATTCTCATGGGTTATCGCTTGCCAATCGGGATGATCATGATGAAGCAGTGGCAGTCGATCCTCCTGCTGATCCACTTGCGCTGATCTCGATTGCTCCTGATGCTGACACTTCCAGCTCCGAAGGGAGTGAGCCGCGCCAAGTGTCGTCCGAGTTTGCGGAGGCGATACCAGTCGGTCCGGAAACAGTAGACAGTACCGACAAAGCCAATTCCAGCACCGATCCCTCCGCAAGTCGTGAATTGGAGCGTACTCACGAGGTGCTCGCCGACGGAGAGCCCTCGGAGCAGCAGGAACTGCTTGCCAACCCCGTATCCTCCGTGGATGACGTCATAAGAGACAAGCCGGGACGCGGTCGATTTGTCTATCTCGCTGGACAGTCGGTTGAAGCGAACTTCCTCAGCATCGGCAAGTTCCACCCGGCCAAGATTGTGCATGTGCACGGCGACAGCGAAGCGTTCGACGTCACCTACTCTGAGTTCGACCAGACAGAGCTGCGAGTCTCGCCTGCTAACATCAGGCCACCGCGAGCAAGCACACGTCGCATGAAGGCGCTCTTGACAGGCTCACCTTCGATCGTCGTGCCGATAGAGACCGTGGTTGCAATGGACCGGTCACTTTCCAGCAACATGGTCGAACGACCACTGGATGCAAACCGCACCAGTGATCCGTCCTCTCGCCAAGACAACAAGGCCGACGAGATACGACAGCCACTCCCCTCTCCCCCAGTCGCTCCTCTATCAATACCACCAGCAGAACACACGCAGAAGTCACTCTCCGGTCGATCAGACAGCTGCTCGACCTCGTCGATATCAAGGCACGAAGACGGCCGAGAGCAAGAGCGATCACGTCCTAGCAGCCGCGCCGCAGTCTCCTCTCGCGAGGTGGACGAGTGGAGGAATGTCGACATCATCTTGAGCCGCAAGCGACGCCTGCTGAATGCGCCGACTGGGAGTGTGGAGAACACCAAGGTACCATGGGGAGAGGAGTTCGCAACCATCCAATCGCTCAAGCGCTTCGCGACGCAGCACCCCGACGTGCTTCGCGAGCACATGTGAGTGTGTGCATGCTCTCATCGCCTTGGCGCCGCCCACACCTCACACACATTCTTCTGTCTCCGATGTGCACGACAGCGTGAGCCAATTGAGCGAGCTCGGAATCCAGTCGAAGAGCCCGACGCGAGGCTCGCCGCCTTTGACGCGACCGAGCAGTCAAATGAGCACTGTGAGCGCGCGGGAGACGCTGCTAATGATCAAGGACCTCGCGTTCCTGTTGCGCCAGCGCCTCTCGCCGTTCTTCGGTAACCCGCGCGCGTCTCATTCCTTGGAATCTTGCACAACGCGCCGCGACACCACACTCACGTGCTTTCTTGTCCACAGATGACATCGTGCCGATCGTCCTGCCTGCCATCTTCAGCTCCGACCGGCGCTTCCTTTGCGACACAGCGTACGACGTCCTCGAGGCGCTCGTGCTTCACTGCAGCTGCCGCAAGCTGGCGCTCGTGCTGCTCCAGCAAGGCGCGCAGCTCAGTAGCCAGGAAGATCCGCGACTCCTGAACCTGGTACTTGCTCGCTCGGATGTCCTGCTGTATGGCTGGACGACATTTTGAACTCACCCTGCCGTTGCTGTCGATCGGATATCGAGATCAGACCAGCGTGTACGTCGAGAAGTGCTTCGCTAACTTCTCCACCTCGGAGATCGGTGCGCTGGCGAGGCATGCGCCGTCCAAGTCGTCGACAACGATCGCCCAACTGCTCGCCCAGTTGCTCGCGTCCAAGTCTATCCCGACGCGCATCGCCATCGAAAAGAGTCTGCTGCACATCCAACAAGAGCTCGGGGTGAGTAGAGCACGCTCCCGCCGCTCGCGCGGCTAAGGAAGAGGTCTAATTGCAACGTACCGGCGCAGGAGCGACGCTTCAAGGTGTTCCTGCGGACCAACCTGGAGCCTGCGCAAGCCGACAAGGTTCTGCTCTCTGACAAGCTCAACACCGCTCGAGATGCGGTTAGCGGCGCTCATTCGCCGGCGCACAAGAGTCCTCGAAAGTCGCAGCGAGGCCGCGAACGCAACAACGGCGGCGCCACGGCGTGCCAAAGCCCCAGTATTCTCCAGCGGATGCTGCAGCAGCGTCACAGTCGCGTGCGTCCGTCGCCGTCGCATACCTAGCCGAGGGCTGGAAAGCTACTATCATTGAATTACGCCTCGCCGTCCATGAGTCTCCTCCGACTCGCCCGGCCCCGTCCGTCCGTCCGTCCGTCCGTCCATCCATCCATCCATCCATCCAATGTCTTGGCCCGCTTGCGCTCGTAGCAGTGGCTCACGCCGACGTCTGCAGCCACTGCGCCAGGGTCTCGCGGTCGCGCTCGAATGCGATGCTCTTGAGTCGCACGCCTTCGAGCGCGACCTCGAGCCGGCGCTTGAAAGACGCCGTGTCCTTGGACTCGAGCCACGACGCCACTGCCGCCGCGTCGTTGGCGCGGTGGAAGCGACTGACGACCGTGACAATCACCGAGCCGAACATGAGCGGCGATAGCTTCTTGGCGAGTGCATCCCACTTGTCCTGGCAGAACCGCCACGCGATCCGGACGCCTGCCTCCGAGCTGGCGACGCTGGCGAACGGCGAGCGGATGTCCTGCGACCGGACATGCTCGAGTGCCCACTCGAGCACCTGCAGCTTCGCATCGCCGTCCTGCACGCGACCCATGGCGCGCAGGCAGTCCGAGCGCTCCTCGGCAACGTCGCTCGTCGTGTACACGTTCTGCAGCCTCTTGACATCCGACGCGTCGCCGTGCGCGAGCTGGATGGCGAACACAGTCCCGCGGAGGTCGGCGGGCACGAGTGCCTTCTCGCCGTTGAAGTACGCGCGGAAGCGGCGCTGCGCCTCGGCGATGATTGCGTCGTCCCCGGCGCGACCGAGCTGCGCGATCACGATGCTCCGGAACTCTCCGTCGCCCGGCGACGACAGCGACGACGAGCCCTCGTCCCACGTCAGTTGCGTCATGACGTGAGCGAACAGCTTGCGAATGTACGCTTGGAGACCCGGGTAGAACGGCTCCTCTCGGTACAGACTAGAGTAGTAGCTGAGACTCTCCGAGATGTCCTTCCAGCAGTGCGCCTCCGTCTCGCCGGCGTACGCGCGCGTGAAGTCGAGCGCGAGCGAGAGCGGGACGACCCCGCACCGCGCGAACGTGAAGACCGAGTTGACCAGACTCACGCGGTCGGCGGCGCTGAGCACGCGCTCCTTGACCGGTGCTTGCAGCCGCTGCCACAACTCCGGCGTGTAGTTCACCAGGTAAAAGCTCGATTGGCTCGGGTTCAGCTTGATCCAGCTGTCCGGCTCGTCAGGCACCTGGATGTGTGCATTGATGTCGTCGCCGGCGACAAGCGGCGTGGACGGAGGCGGCTTCCCGCCCGACAGATGCGCCGTCTTGGCGTCCCAGATGCCGATGCGCTTGACCGTGCCAGGAGATTCCGAAGTCACGAGCGTGAGCGGCACATCCCAGAGCGACACTTGGTCCGTCGGCTTGAGGGACTTGTCGGCAAGGAAGCGGTCCTGGAGCAACACGTACTTGCCGTCCTCGCCTTGGCTCACTGTGATGAGCGGGAAGCCCATCTGCTTGGTCCACGAGTCGGCCATCTGTGTGATCTTCTGTCCGGACGCCTGCTCCAGCGCCTCCCACAAGTCCTCCGACGTCGTGTTCTTGTAGCTGAACTTGGCGAGGTAGTCGTGGACTCCTCGGTAGAAGACGTCGCGTCCGAGGAACTCGGACAGCATGCGCACGACGGCCGAGCCCTTGTGGTACGAGATGGCGTCGAAGATCTCGTCGGCCTCTTGCGGGTGGTTCACGACCACCTCGATCGGGTGCGAGCTCAGCATCGAATCCTTGACGAACGCCGAGCCGAGTAAAATGTCTTGAACGTAGTTGTCCCAGACGCGCCACTCCGGGAAGAGCTTGTCAGTCGCGTCGAACTCCATGTACTGCGCGAATCCCTCGTTGAGCCACAAGCCTGTCCACCATTCCATGGTCACGAGGTTGCCGAACCACTGGTGTGAGAGCTCGTGGCAGACCGTGTAGCACGTTTCGATCATGGTCCGGCGGCTTGTGAGGGCCTCGTCGACGAGCAGGTAGCTCTCGCAGTAGGTCACGAGTCCCCAGTTCTCCATGGCCCCGAGAAAGTCGGGGATCGCGACCATGTCGATCTTCTTGAGCGGGTACGGGATCCCGAACGTCTCGGTGAAGAACGAGAGCGCCTTGGTCGCCACACCCAGCGCGAAGCGGCCGCGCGCGCTCTGCCCCGGCGCCGTGTACACGTTGACGACCACGCCCTCCTTGGACAGGTCCGAGACAACGTCGAACTGGCCGACAACCATCGCGACGAGGTAAGTCGACATGACAGGCGTCTCGGCGAACCGCCAGAGCTTCTCGCTCGCATCGCGCGCGCTGCGTGAAAGCTTGCGCAGGTGCGCGTTCTTCCTCGGCCGTACGAGCGTCTGCACGACCTGCGTGTTGGACAGCGCGACGAGGTCCGCGTCCGTCACCATGGAGATCTCGAACGTGGCCTTGATGGCCGGCTCGTCCCAGCAGACGAAGGCTCGGCGTGCATCGCAGGCCTCGAACTGCGTCACCGCGAGCGCGCGCTTCTCGCCCTCGAGCTCGTACTCGGACCGGTAGAAGCCGCGCAGCTGGTCGTTCAGGAACCCGTGGAAGCGCAGCTTGAGCGTCGCCGACGCGCCGGCGGGCAGCTCCTCCGCCAGGACAAAGGTCACCGACTCGTCCTTGGCGATGTACTGGATTTCCTGGCACTCGAGTGCGCGCGGCGCCTCGCCGGCGCCGCCGTCGAGCTCCAGCGACACGTCGAACACGTACAGCTCGACCGCGTGGCACGTGATGCGCCGCGTGGGCTCGACCACGCGCAGGCGCACGCGCTCCGAGCCCTCGAAGCGGAAGTTCAAGAGATCGATCACCTCATAGTCCACAAAGTACTGGCGCGCAGTGCGTCGATCCGCCGGTGCGTCGGTCAGTACGGCCGCGTGGGGGGGGGGGGGGGGGGGG
>JAADYC010000419.1:0-20992 GCA_023338135.1 Phytopythium kandeliae | reverse complement strand
AGGAACTTGATGTCACTACACTCGCAGTAGAGAAGAAAAACGAACATGACGATGGACTTCTGTGAATAGTCAGATGAGACAGTAATCTTGTCGTGCCGAGGCGCACTGCTGCGTGCCCGCGCTCTTCGAGGCGTGTATTGCAAGACTTGCGGCACCCATGTCGTCCCGGGTCTTTTTTCATTTTTCATGGTGTCCGTTGTCGGTCGATGTCGTGGAAGAGGAGTGGTGGAAACTACCGTATTGTTCCGTTGAAGTTCGTTCAAAGGTTCGCGAGAGGTCGAGCCGGATCGATTACCGTACCGTTTCGTGGAAGTTCGATCGTACTTTCACGGGATGCGTATTGCCGAACAGGCAGCGTCTCCAACCAGTAGTTCTCGTCTCTGTTGCTCGGCATGAGCGTGCTCTTCGGCAAGCGCAAGCGGCCGGCGGCGGTCGCGTCGCCCCCGTCGTCTCCAGCGCCGTCCGCGCCGCCCGCTGCCCGCTTATCGAGCGCCGGCACGGCCGCCAAAGTGACGGTCGCGGCCGATGCGGAGGCGGAGGCGTCCGGCGAGGCGCGCATCTCGTTCCTGAACCTTGGCGTGGACCCATGGCTCGTGGGCAAGTGCGAGCTGCTGGGCATCCGGCACCCGACGCCGGTGCAGGCGCACTGCATCCCGCCGATCCTGGCCGGCCGCGACGTGATGGGCTGCGCGCAGACGGGCAGCGGCAAGACGGCGGCGTTCGCGCTGCCGATCCTACACGCTTTGGCGCAGGACCCGTTCGGACCGTTCGCGCTCGTGTTGACGCCAACGCGCGAGCTGGCGTTCCAGATCGCGGAGCAGTTCGGCGCGTTCGGTAGCGCCATGGGCGTGCGCTGTGCCGTGATCGTCGGCGGCGTCGACATGCTCAAGCAGGCGCTGGCGCTGCAGGCGCGGCCGCACATCATCATCGCGACGCCTGGCCGCCTGCACGACCACCTGCTGCGGCCGAACCCGCCCAACGTGTCGCTGTTGCGCTTCCTCGTGCTCGACGAGGCCGACCGGCTGCTGGACGCGTCGTTCGCCAAGGACCTGGGCTTCATCCTCGACCGCATGCCGGCCCGCCGCCAGACGCTGCTCTTCTCGGCCACCATGACGGCCAACCTTGACCGGCTCGAGCAGCTCGCGCTCGCCTCGGCGGCCGACGGCCGCGGTGAGATGTTCCGCTTTGACGCGGCGCCGCCCGTCAAGACGGTCGCCACGCTGCGGCAGTTCTACCTCTTCATCCCGGCGCAGGTCAAGACGACGTACCTCATGTACTTGCTCTCGCGGCTCGATCCGGCTAGCGATGATCAGGAGGAGCCCGCGGGTGGTGCTGGCGCTGGTGCCAACGACGCCAAGGGCAAGCGCAGGAGGCTTGAGGGCGGCAAGAAGGCCAAGGAGGCGCTCGCGGCCGCGCTGTCGGTACCAGCCGCAGCTGCGAGCAGACCGGCGCAGTCCATGATGGTTTTCGTCTCGACCTGCAAGATGTGCGCGCTCGTAGGCGAAATCGCGGCCGAGTTGGACGTGCAAACGGTCACGCTGCACTCGATGATGTCGCAGGCGCGGCGGCTGGCGGCGCTCGGCAAGTTCCGCAGCGGCGCCGCGCGTATTCTCGTGAGCACGGATGTGGCCAGCCGCGGACTGGACATCCCGCAGGTGGACCTCGTGCTCAACTTCGACCTGCCGCGTGATGCCGACGACTACATCCACCGCGTAGGCCGCACGGCACGCGCCGGACGCAGCGGCCAGGCCATCTCGCTCGTGACGCAGCACGACATTGAGCTGCTGCAGAACGTCGAGCGCGCCATTGGCAAGCGCATGGACGACTACGAGCCGCAGGCGCCTGAGAGTCGAGTGCTCCGTCTGCTCAACGACGTGACCACGGCTACGCGCGTGGCGCGCATGCGGCTCTCGGAGCGCGGCTTCGACGACAAGGCCAAGGCTCGCAAGGCCCAGCGTCAGCAGCAGCGCGACAAGCAGCAGCAGCAGCAACAGCGACCGAAGGCAGCGGCCAATGGCCAGTGACCAATGACAAATGCGTAACGACCAACAGCCAGGTCCAATATCGAAACCAGTTGCTGTGTGTCTAACCCTCGTCCTGGTCCGTGCGCTCGATGTCGACGCCGCGAAAGGCGTTGAAGCCGCGCGGACACGTGTGTCGCTTGTAGCGCAGCGCGGCCTGGTTGAGTACCTTGGTGGCGGAGCAGGCGAACCAGAGTTCGTGGTACTTGCGGCGCAGCGCGACCGCCTTGTCGTGGTCGCTGCGGCCCTCGAGCTGGAGCGTCCAGCCGCGGGTCGGCAACTCGCTCCAGTCGCTCGCGGGCGGCACGCGCAGCAACGCGCTGCCGCACTCCATGATGTCCTCGGGCACTGCGTACTTGTAGAAGAAGTGGCCCAGCGCGTGGAAGTCGGCCGCGTCGCCGCGTCCGTCGGCGAAGCCGTAGAACTGGCAGTAGTGCACGCTCACGGGTGGCGCGGCCGGCAGCACGACGGCTTCGTCGTCCTCGCACGGGTTGGGCATGGCCGCGACCTCGGCAGCCTCGGTTTCGGTCGGGTCTGCTCCGCTGGCCGCCGTGAGGAAGCCCCAGTCTTCGCGACCGCCGCCGTCCTGCGACGGATGCGTCACGCCCAGGTTCGAGAGCAGCTTGTGTCGGATGCCGTGCCGCGCCGCCGCCACCACATAGGCGTACATCTCGGTCATCCAGTCTTTGCCGTGCACGCGCATGCGCACGAGGAAGCCGCAGTAGTCGTCCACCATACGGTCCGCGTCGGCGCGCGTCATGACGTACGGCGGACCCGGCCCGGCGTAGTGTCGCCGGCCCTCGCTCTCGCTCACGGATCGGAGCGCGAGCTCGCAGGCCGAGTCGCCTGCGCAGAGGCTTGTGAGCAGCTCGGCTCGGTCTGGCGCGAACCAGGGCGAGCCGAGGTAGTTGAGCCAGTCCTGTGCGAGGGCGACGCCATCCTGGACCGAGTCGTCGACGACCCGCGAGGCGTCGCCGCCATCGCCATCTTCGCCCTCGCCGCCGTCGATCGGCCGGACGTAGCGCGTGACGTCGGCGCCTGTGTTGACCGCTAGCTTGCGGAAGAAGATCGTGTCTCCGTCCACGAGCGCCACAACGCGCTGCGTCACGGGCGGGTCCGCGTGGCGCAGGAAGTGGCGCAGCCCGAAGGGTTTGTTGTACGGCGAGTACTCGTCCGAGACGTTCGGTACCGGGTGCGGTGAGAAGGCCGGCGTGAAGTGCCGCCGGAAGTCGTGGTAAAGCGCCGGTTCCTCGCGCAGGATGCGCGCCTGCTGCTCCGGCGAGCAGCCCGACAGGATCTGCGTGATAGGTCCGCGCTGCCCCACGGCAGCGGCCGAGAACTGCAGCACGCTCTGCAGCAGCACGCGCCGGCCCTGCTCGCAGCTCATGCTGAACACGATGTGCACGTCGTCCTCGATGCCCAGCGGCGCGTCTGCAGCAGCGCCTTGGAACGGCGGCGGCAGCTCGGCGGCTCCCACCGGCTCGGCGCGCACCAGCCGCTTGTCCTCGAGCGCGGCCACGAGCGCAGCTACGAGCGCCTCGTCGCGCTCCTGGGTCGCGTTCAGCGCCGACGCGACTGCACGAACGTGTCGCACGCTCGCATGGCCGATGCTGGCGCTAGTGGCGCTGCTGGCGCTCTGGAAGCTGTAGAAGAGGAAGCAGTTGACGGCGCTGGCGCCGAGCAGCAGCGCCGCGGCGCCTAGCACGCTCACGCGGCTCCACGGCCCGCGGGACGGTGAGGAGGTCGCGTCCTTGGACATGGCGGGTAGTGTACTTGGCGGAAGCGCGTGTGGCGTCCCAGGGCTGCCTCCCCATGGGACCGATCCGTTGGGGAACCGGTGTACCCATCGGACTCGCCGGATGCGGCGCGGAATGATCGAAGGATCTGGCGAGATTCTGAACATAGTGAGTGCAAGTGAAAAATGGCGGTCGACAATGAGGAGTCGCCGCGAAATGTCGTGTTGTCTACGCCATTTTAGGTAGTGACACGTCACTGTCGCGGATCTGGTTCCGCCGTCATCGAGTGGACGCGGGTCCAAGAGCTCCTCACTCATTCGCTTGCTGCAATTGTCGCCACTTGCGGTCCGCTGCTGCTCCGACGGCCGCGACTCACGGCGCAGAGGTCTAGGCGACGAAGCACAGGGTGACGCAGACGGCGGACAGGATGAGTGAGAGCGAGAGCGTGCTGCTGGCGGTGGCGCGGGAGCACTCGGCGTCGTTCCAGACCGGCGCGATCAAGTCACCGTGGGAGTACTTTGAGTACAGCGTCAAGCTGGCCATGGCGCGCTGGACGGCGTTGCGCATGGCGGTGGAGGGCGAGTGGGGCGGCGGCGACATGCGCCGCAAGTACGAGATGCTGCTGGAGGAGGTGTTGAACGTGTTCAAGTACTCCAAGACAGTCTTTCCGGAGGACCTGGCCGATGACCTGGCGAACTACGTCGAGGCGCAGTTCGGTCTCATCTGCGAGGACGGTAGCGTCGAGGAGCTCTCCGAGTTCCTCACGGTGCTAGCCGAGGAGTGCAAGAAGGGCGACTACGCGCGCGTTAAGGACCTGCACGACAAGATGCAGAGCCTCTTCCCGATCGACCTCAAGGCCGCCAAGGTGCGCACCGAGGGTGACGGCTATGACGGCAGCATGAGCGCCATCGCCGAGGAGAGCATGCAGGACGTCGAGGCGCAGCAAGAGGACGCCCCGGATGCGGACGGGTTCGTCACTGTGCGTCGCTCCGGACGACGGAAGGTGGCGCCGAAGCTGTACGATCCGTCCGCAGAATTCCCTGGCGCTCAGTAGACACGAGCGTGGCGCTGGACGAGTCCTCGTGTGACAGGGCCAGCCTGTGACCTTCTCGCCAACTATGTATCAACGTGTCCATTGCTGCGCTCCGTCAACTGGCACCTTTCTCCTACTCAAGGTCGATGAATATGCCACTGTCCTGGTCGATTGGCTCTGTCGGGGACGGCAGTGAGGCAGTCACAACACTAGCCTGCCCGTCCTCGCCGTAGAGGAACGCTTGCGCTTGCACTGGCGACATGCTCAGAGTCGGCTCGTCGTCAGAGCTGAGCAGCGTCACGCCCTCGCGCTTGACGGCGTCCCACGCGTCCGACGTGTCACCCAGAGACGCCTTGAGCGCGATCAGGAACTCGTTGAACTCGCTCGCGTACTGGATGTCGGCGCTGCGCTTCCGGAAGTGGACAAGACACTGCAGTCCCTTGCGCTGCGACTGTGTGCCACCCTCGGCCAGGAACGTCTCGATCTGCGACTTCATGCCGCTCACAGCAGTCTTCAGACGCTCAAAGCGGTGGTAGCGCGTGGTAACCGCCGCGTCCACAAGCGCCTCAAAGTCCGAGATCGGGTTCACGGAGCCAATTTGAGTGACGCTGTCGCTCCCGTCCATCAGGTCGTCCGCATCGAACTCGCCGTCGAATCCATCGCCAGCGTGGTCGTCTCCGCAGGCATCGTCATTGTCTGCCTCTTCCTTCTTGACCGTCTCGCTCGGCGGTACGCTTGCATCGCTCCAGAACGCCTGCTTCTTGCGGTTGCTCTTCGTTTTCACGGCCTCGCGCAGCGAGAAGGCGTCGCCAAAACGGCGGATCAGCGGCTCAATCTGCTGCTTGCGCACCGGGTCCATGTTGATCGGCGACTCCACGTACGTCGACATTGCCGGGATCGGCGCGCTGTCGTCAAACGCACGGTCGCTGACGGCGTTGAAGAAGCGATTCATGACGGGATTGAAGCACGCGCCGGCCTCGTCAGCCTTGTCCTCGCGCACGCTCAGGCTGTCGACGAGCTTATCTGCGAGCGCCTGCTGCTCGACGCTCGGCGTGAACTTGCGCGTCTTCAGCGACGGGAACTCGTAGTTGCGGAGGTCTTCTTCGAACGGCAGGACGTTCGACCAGAACGCGTAATACTTGCCATCTCCGCCGCTCGAGGGTGAGTTCGGGATCAATGCCACGACCTTGGGCGCCGCGTTCTTGCGCGCCACAAACCGCGCGATTGCCGCTTGTTTCATCGATATCATGGCCTCGATCAGCGCCGCAAGCGCCTGTGCAGCGTGCGGCTTCCCCGGCTCCGCAATGAACACATCCGTCGTCTCCATGAAGTTGGTGGGCGACAGGAGCTCGCAATCGAGGAAGCCGAGAACCTTGAGCGATTTCTCCGTTTGGAACTTGAAGAACTCCACGTCTGCCGACGAGAACGGCACCGCTTCCTTGCCGTAGCGGTACGCGCGCACCTGCTGCTCCGGCGGCACCTCCTCGTCCGGGTTGCGCGGGTTCGTGTACCGCCGATTCATCTTCACTCGGCCCGCCGTTTCCTTTTCGTACGATAGCTGCGACTCCTTCACGAGCGTTGGCAATGTCACAGGCTTCGTTTTGAGGTAGCACCAGACTGGGATGCCGAATCCGTCCAGCCCGATTTCGAGGTTACCGCGGAACTTGGTCGTCGGCGTCACGGATCGCTTCATGCCCTGTGCCAGCAGCTGCACCCGCTTCGACACGGAGCTCACGTGTCCGCCCACCTCGTCCGCGATTGAGACCAGCATCTTCTCGTTCTCGGTCTTGGTGCATGGATGCAGAGAGAATAGTCGGTGGGGAGGCATTTGGAAAGAGGTTGCGAAGGAAATGGGAGGGTACCTTGACAAGATCCCTGTCGCTAGCGGCCACTGGCTCGGTTTTCACGCTCACAGGCGGCTCCTCCTTCTCTGCAGCAGGCGCATCCGAAGTGGCATGGAAGTCCAGCCCACTGGTTGCAGCACCCGTGAGGAGATCGATGGTGCATCGCACGACACGCAGCGATGGACGCACATGATTTGAAGCTTCACCTCCATGCTCGTGATCATCTGCACGATCGACTCCATGTCGGATGCGTCATTGATCTTGGCGGCCGCATCCGTGATCACCAGGAGCTTTCGCTCGCACTTCTTGCCTTCAGTGCGTCGGTACAGCAGATCCAGCGCCACGATGAGGCCGTCCAGGATATCCACCTACGCTCACCACACCAATCAGGAACCCCACGGCTCCCCAAACTACCGAATGAGAGCATCTACCTTGACGTGTGGGTCCATTGATGGCTGGAGGCCGCGCAGCTTCGAGCACAGGCGAAGTGTCGGCGTGTCGATCGACTGTAGCACACGCACGTTGCGGTACTCGTCCTGCCCCTGCTCCTCGTTCAATTGGTTCTCCGTCTCTGTGCCCGCACTCTCCATGTCAGAGCGCCTGCCTGGAGCGCTTCTCCACCGCAGTCTTCGCACCTGTCGAGCCGTACACGACGACGCCGATTTCGTCCTTGGCCTTGAGGAAGAGCTGTCGGCATCGCAACACCTCTGGAGTGAGTCTGGAACCTCAGCGTCTCACTTAGCCTCTAGAGCCCACCTTCTGCTGCACGATGCTTTCGACCGTGGAGACCGCGGCATCGAACCTGCTGCTGGCTGTCGCGTCGCCCTTGCATCTGCCGCTACTCTTGGGCAAGCGTTCGCGCAGCGGAGTGGCCATGGACGCGCCGGCGTCCAGCAGGATTACGGAGACTTCCTACGCGAATCCAAAGCAGCGAGAGACCGCGTGCGCGGGTCAGAAGCAAGTATCGCGGCGAGCGAGGGAGGCCATCGCCTTGGCGCGAGCACAGAACTCGCCTTCGAGCGCGACATGGCGGTCGCGTCGACTTCCTGCCGCCCTCCGGGGATCTGGAAATGACGAGTTACCGAGTCGACCCCAACTGTCGGTTCAACACCTCCAGGTCGCGCGAAGGTTGCGCCAATATATCGCGGCATGTCCCAAAATGCGAATCGCGAAATGCAGCACGAAACCTAGTGTTGAAGCGTTTGCAGCTCGAGCAGCTCGAGCAGCTCGGATGCTCGCTCGCTCACTCGACCGCCCCGCTCCCGCCTCGCTCTCACTTGGAGTAGGCGATGGCGCGCGCGACGTCCGCAGCGATCTTCTCTCCGCGCACCATCTCGACGAGGCGCAGCGCCATGGGGATGGCGGTGCCCGGCGCCTGGCTCGTGACGACGCCCTCGCTGCTCTCCACCACCGGCGCGGACGCGTACAGCTCGCCGAGTTGGTGCTTAAGCGGTGGGTGGCAGGTCATGCGCGCTCCGGGCGCGAGCGAGTTGCGGTGCAGCACCTCGACCGGCGCGGCGCAGATGGCGCCGAGCGGCTTGCGCGAGACAAGGTGGCGCTGCAGGATGGTCACGAGCGCCGCGCTGGCGCCGAGCTCCTTGGCGCCAGACCCGCCAGGCACGGCAATTACGTCGTAGTCCACATCCACACAGTACTGGATCGACTTTTCCGTCTGCACCTTGGTGCCCCGCACGAGCTTGACCACGCGCTCCGGGTGGTTACGCCCCACGTGCGCGAGCGTCACGCGCACGCCGGCGCGGGCCAGCAGGTCCCACAAGACCACCACCTCGATCTCCTCGCTGTCGTCCGCCTGGTCGTTTCACGCGGTAGAGAGCGGCACAGACGGTCAGATCTCGTCCTTGCGAGCCTCGAGGCGCAGTCGCTTCGTGCGTACCACGGGGATCAGCGCCGTTGGCTTCGGGTGCACCATATCGCTGAACTTGTCGACAAGCGACGCCATCGGCTCGGCTGTCAGTGGTTCTCTCGCCTGCTGCTGGTGGTTGAGGCAGTGAGACTCCGAGTCCAGGGCGGCACGATATCCGACGGTTGGAGAGAGAGAGAGAGAGAGAGAGAATGATGCCCGCCCTCGTCCCACGCGGAGTTCCCTCTGCGTCGCTAACGGGCAGACACTTGGCCTTCTCCTCCCGTCCTGGCAAGCAGCAGCGCGAGCATGATGCAAAGCGGCGAGGCGAGTAGCTTGCCGGATCTCTCTGGCATGCTGCCGACGGACCCGACTATCAAGCCGCGCGCGCTGGTCGTCGTGGGCGACGGCAGCGAGGAGATGGAGGTGCTCACGCTCTCGGATCTGCTCGCACTCGGTGGCATGCACGTGACGCTCGCCGCGCTCGGCCGCAAGCCCGCGAACGTGGTCGAGGGAAGCTTCGGGCTACGCATCAAGGCCGACCAGTCGATCGAGGACGCCAGCTTCGCCACGTTCGACGTGATTGTACTGCCCGGGGTGCGTCCGTCCGGACAGACTGATCGGTTGGTGATGGACCGACGAGCGGCCGCTTACTGGGCTTTGCGTGCCCAGGGAGCGGCGGCAGAGCGCTATCTCGAGTGTGAGCTGCTCAAGAAGATGCTGGAGACGCACGCACGCGACGGCGGCTGGCTGACGGCGAGCGCGAACGCGCCGGTGCGAGTGCTGCGGCCGCTGGGTCTGCTCGACACTGGTGCGCAGGCGACGTGCAGCGCTGACTGCGCGCTTGATGACGGACTGCTACGTGGACGCGGGCGTGGTCACCTCTGGCCGCTGTGTGACGAGCCAGGGTCCGGGCACGGCCATCGCTCTCGGATTGACGCTCATCGAGCTGCTTGTCGACAAGCAGGAGGCGCGCGCGGTCGCCCGGGAGATCTGCTACGACTGGGAGTGAGGACGACGGCCGGCGACCGAGCACTCGGTCCGAGGAGAGTGAGGGACGATCGATGGCTAGTTTACGATAGGCTTTACGGGACGACGACCATTGCGTAGTAGCGCGCGAACACGACGCTGGCGAACATGAGGGCGTCGATGCGGTCAAGCATGCCGCCGTGGCCAGGGATGAGCTTGCCCGAGTCCTTGACTCCCGCCGCGCGCTTGAGCAGGCTCTCGAACAGGTCGCCTAGGCGGCCGACGACGACAGCGAGCACGGTGAAGACGACCTGCGCGACGGTGGAGCCCGGGACATTGAGCAGGTCGGACGACACGTGCATGGCGACGATGCCGAAGGCGATGGCGCCGAGCGTCCCCTCATAGTCCTTGTTCTTGGACAGGTGCTTGGCGAGCGGGTTGTAGTGGCTGTACTGGAGCCACTCGAGCAGCTTGCCGGTCAAGTAGGCACCCGTGTCGGAGGCCCAGACGACGTAGAGCAGCACGATGAGCAGCTTGCGGTACGCCTCGAGCCGCTCGTCGTCCACAAAGGCGACGATGACCGACAGGCTCCCGATGATGTACAGGTACCCGAGCATGTCGAGCGCGACGTGGAGGAACTGCGCGGGGCCGCTCGGCCGGCTCGGGTCGCTCAGGCGGAAGAGCAGCAGGAGCACGGCGCCGGCGAGGAAGACCTCGCTTGGCTCGAGCGACGTGCCGCAGCTGAAGCGATTGATCGGGCACGACGTCGAGTGCATCGTGAGCAGCGTGAAGACGACCTTCTCGACCAGGCAGATGAGCGCATACTTCCAATTCGGCGCGAACGCGCTGCTCAGCGCTGCCACGAAGTCCGTCGCGATCGAGTAGAACCAGCGCAGGCGGTACAGGTCCGTGTTCTTGACCTCAGGGATGTACTGCACGTACACAAGGAAGCACGTACTCGTGACCGCCGTCACGCCCACCGACACGAGCATGCCCGCGATCCATTCGTTGCCGCCGAACACGCGCTGGGCGATGTCCGACACCGCGCAGCGAGAGAAGCTCGGGTCTCGCGCGCTCGGGAACGACGCCCACGAGCGGCTGCCGCTGCGCGAGGCCACCGAGCACAAACCATGGTCCCTGCAGCCGAGCGGTGAGCCCGAGCCTGGCGCTGGGTGCACACCCGGGTCGACGTCCGCGGACCGAGGCGCCGGCGGGCGGTCGAGGGGGACGGCTGCGGCATGGAGCTGGTCGCGCATCGCCGCTGGCGCCGAGTCACTGTCGGGAAGCACCACGGCGTCATTCGTGGTGGCGTCGCAGGCGTCCGAATCGCTGCCGCTCCGGCTGCTGCTGGTGCGCGACGAGTGCTCGCGGGTGTCTCGGCGACTCCATGGGCGGCTGCCGGCCTCTCTATCGTCGTCGCGACCGCCCAGTGCCGCCGCCGCCGCTGCGGACGAGGAGGAGCGGCCCGTCCCGCCTAGGCCGCCGCCCGCCACGCTGCTGCGCGCGCTCCCGGCGCCGAGCGCCTGCTCCGCCACGCGCACCTTGGCGTCCACGCGCAGGTGGATGCGATGGGCGAGCCACGAGTACTCGAACGAGCAGACGCTGGTCACGAACGTGCAGAACGTGGCCGTCGCGAACGCCGGCGATTGCCAGAGGAAGATCGTAATGAGCGGCGCGAGCGCCAGCGCCGAGAGCGTGCGTTGCACCGCGTTGTGCCGCAGGAAAGCGCCGGTCGCGGCCGCTGCGCGCGCGCGACATCCGCCAGTCCCGCGCTGGTGCTGGTGCTGGTGCTGGTGCTGGCGCTGGTGCTGGCGCGCCTGGGTCCTTCCCTGAGCCGTCGGCGAGCCGCCGGCGCTCTCGAGGCCGCTGTGGTAGAAGAAGCCGCGCGGGGAGGAGGACGACGGCGAGGGCGACAGGCCGCGCTCCGGGACCGGCGGCGTGTCCGGACCCGGCAGCGCGCGCGGGTCGTCGTGGAAGACCCAGGGGAGCACGAGGCGGCCGCCCGCGACGCTGCTGCGCGCGCTGCCGGTACCGCTGCCGGTACTGCTGAGCTCGATGTCGGCGGGCGGCGGCGGCTCGGGCCCGTGGCCGGGCGGCGCGGCGTCAGCGAGCGCCATGGCCGCGAGCGAGGTGGTCGGTCGCGTGGCGGCAAGTTTTTAGTCTCCAGCGTCCCGCTTGTCGGTCGTGCAAACAGGCGATAGCATAGTGAAGGCAGCACGTTTCATTGATTAGAATAATTTGTGGAGTACCGTCGACACGCGAGAGAAGAGCAACTGCCTCTCCGACCGCGATCTACGAAACAAGAGCGGTTGGAGAAATCGCGAGAAATTCTGCTCTTCAACTGAGATCGACCTAATCTGGCTGGCATTCGGACGGAAGTTCGTTGGTCGGCGACGAAGCGTCCCGGAACCGGCGTCTTCAAGCCTTCGCCGTGTTGAAGCTCCGTGGCTCGCTCCGCAGCGAAGAGGCGGCGGCGGCGACTGCATCAGGCGCGATCGGATCGGCGCCGATCCGGAGCCGCGGAAAGATCGCGGTCCATTCATTGCCAATGCAACCGTCCGTCCCGGCCGACGCGTCGGCAGCCGTCGTCTGGCAAGCGGCCGAGCAGGCACCGCAGTGCGTGTGAACGCGTTGACAACGCCGGCGGAGCGCTGGAGCGATCGTCGCGCTTTGGACCATCGCATGGACGTTCGCTGCATCGTTCGTTGGTTTCTAGAGTGCCGGTTGGTGGCGGACTGGTGGCGGATTGATGGCGGATTGGTGGCGGATTGATGGCGGATTGGTGGCGGATTGGTGGCCGGTTGGGGCACTTGCGCGCTGATCAGTCGGTGGCGTCAGACAGTGCAGTCAGTCGGTCGTGAGGGTTCTTTTTTCTCCGCCTCAGACTTGACTTGTCCGAGCCGTCCACCAATGAATTTTCCTTGTGGTTGGGCGGCCGCGAGTCGCCCTCGACGCGCAGGCGCTGGCGTGCGTTGCCGCGGTCGCTGATGCTGACGCTGACGCGCACGGCTCGTGTCGGAGGGCGGCGTGAGTGCTGTCTGTCGCTGCCCGTCCGCCCGCTCGCTCGGCGTCCAAGGCAAAGAGAGGCAGGCAGGCAGGCGGCAGGCAAGCGGCAATCTCCGCGGCATCGGATCAGTGGACGAGTATGTTGCGTACGGTGGTACGCTGGTCCGCTGTACTGTAGGTGACATATCGCAGCGGACTATACTGTGCCCGAGAGCGATGGGTAAAGGCTCCCACTCGACGTCAGCGCCTGGTCCCACTCGCGCTGGACAGTCAAACCGCCGCAATTGGCCGATTATCGCATGACGTGCTATTTCTGTCCAATCCTGCGCCTGCATATCGCCGACTGCCCCGCGCATTGGCTATAAACACATTTACCCTACCCACATTCTATTTGCAGTGCCGTACAGAAATTGCGTCAATGGGGGACGGGTTGCGATCCGATCGCCAAAGGCCAGCAGCTCCAGCAGCAGCAGCCGACGCGGCAACCGACAGGCCGCGCTCACTTCGTGTTTGGCGTCCTCGAGCGCAAAGGCAAGCGGCCAAGTGACGAAGCGAGCCACTCGCGAGCGATACGGCGGCGAGTTCGCGCGCGCCATGCTCAACGCGCTCGCGAACGGATACGCGGCGCTCTGGCGCGTCGACGCGCTCGGCTTTGGCGCGGACAAGCGCGCGTCCTCGGCGGCAGCCGTGGCGCCCGCCGCGCGCAGCGAGCCGGCCGCGAAGAAGAAGAAGGCGCCTGCGCGGCTGTCGATCCACGACCGCCTGCGCGCGCTCATGGGACCCGTCATCACGGAGGAGGAGCTTCAAGAGAAGGTGCGGTAGATTCGCCAGATTCGCCCCCGCGCGCTGGCCGACGAGCTCACGCAAGCCGCTCGTGGCGCGCTCGGTTTGTGGATGATCGCAGCTCGAGTTCGGCCGGCTGCTGGGCAGCGGCGCGACGGCCAAGGTGTACGCGGCGGTGGACACGCGGTCGGGGAGGGAGGTGTCGGTCAAGGTGTTTGACAAGGCGGCCATGGTCGAAGTGCGGCGCTCGATGGTCGCGGACGGCAGCGCGGCGACGGAGGAGAAGGCGGTGCACCGCGTGCGGCGCCGCCTGCTCAAAATCCTGTCGGAGATGGAGATCTCCAAGTCGCTGGATCACCCGAACATCATCAAGTACCTCGGCGCGTACGAGACGGACCACCGCCTGTGCATCGTGCACGAGCTCGTGGAGGGCTCGGACCTGCTGGAACACCTGCTGGAGCACGGCAAGATGGACGAGGGCGTCGCCGCCGGCGTATTCGCGCAGCTGCTGTCGGCGCTGCAGTACTGCCACGAGCGCAACGTGTACCACCGCGACCTGAAGCTGGAGAAGTACGCATGCGCGTCTGTCTGCCTACTGGTACCGCTGACCCAACTCGGGGCAAATCCGTCTAACTCGTGCGCGCCTGTGCCTCTCTCGCTATGGCTGCAGCGTGCTTCTCTCGACCGACATGCAGGTCAAGCTGATCGACTTTGGACTGTCCGAGGTCGTCTACCCGGGCGACACGCTGTCGACCATGTGCGGCACGCCGCTGTACTGCAGCCCCGAGGTGTTGTTCCTGCACACAAAGTCGCGGCCGCGCACCTCGAAGGGGTTTTTCGGCGGGCCGGCCGACGTCTGGAGCATCGGCATCCTCATCTTCGCGCTGCTCACGGGCTGCGCACCGTTCGACGACTCTACGTTCCAGCGGCTGCGGCACGAGGTAGCGCGCCGCGCGATCGCGTACCCGGCGCATCTGTCGGACGAGGTCAAGGGCCTGCTGAAGGAGGTGCTCGTGTTCGACCCGTTCGTCCGCCCGACCGTCGCGGACCTGCTCGAGTACCCGTGGTTCTCGCGCGAGCGCCCACCGGTGAGCTCGAGCGCCAGTAGCACGGCCGTCGCGGCGTCTCCGTCCATCGTGGAGCACCTGGCCGTGATCTCGGCCGACAGCGAGGTGCTCTCGGAGTCGGTCAGTGATCTAGAGAGCGAGGGCGAGGACGAGGGCGAGGACGTGCCGAACCAAGAGGAGGAAGAGGAGGAGGACAAGAAGAACGAGAAGCAGGAGGAGGGGGAGGCGGCGATGGCCAAATGTGCGCGGTCGCTGTCTTGCCACAGCGCGGCGCGCACGGAAGGCACGTCGAGCGCCAACTCGAGTCTGGAGGACGCGCGTCGCAAGGCTGGCGTCGGCCTCGTCGCCTCGTCGCCTTCCGCGCGCGAGTGCTAGCCGGTCGCGACGTATTTATCCAGGGAATGAATGACTACCGAATTGTTGAGGTCAGCGGACGAGCTTCGAGCGATCGCCCAATACATACACACACACCGCCGCGCCTCGTCATGCCGACGACGTGGGCGACCGCGCGGCCAGCGCGAGCCGCGCCTGCTCGGCCTTGGCGCGCAGCTCGGCGGCGCGGCGCATGGCCTCCTCCGCCTTGCGCGCGGCTTCCTCGCGCTGAGCCCTCGCGCGCGCCTTGCCCTCCTCGATCTCGGCGAGCTTCTGCTCGGCCTCGCGCTGGCGCCGCGCCTCCTCGGCGCCGAGCTGCGTCTCGATCTGCTTGCGCGAGCTCGCGCGCACCTTGGAGGCGGCCTGGAAGGCCTGACGGCGCATATCCTCGGCACGCTCGCGCGCCTCGCGGGCCTTGCGCTCGGCCTCCTCGCGCTTGCGGATCGCCTCCTCCTTCTTCTGCTGTACGGCGGCCAGCGACGCCGCCTGGCGCTCCTCCCGCGCCTTCTGCTCCTGCTCGAGCTCCTTGGCCGCGCGCTCCGAGCTCTTAAGCTCAAAGTCGGCGGCCGCGAGCCGCGCCTTCTCGCTCATCTCGCGCGCACGGCCTTTGTTGTCGATCACGCGCTGGATCGCGCCACGCTTGCGCGTCTCGGCCTCGGCGCGCGCCGTCTGCAGCGCCGAGGCGGCCGCGCTTTGCTCGCTCGCACTCGCAGACATGGTCTGCTCGTACGTCTCGAGCGCGCGCTGGCGCTCGTTGAACTCGACCAGCGACGCCTTGCACACGGCCTCAACCAGCTTGCGGTCCGCCTCCTCCTCGGCCGCCATGCGCGCGCGCCGCGCGTCCCACATGCTCTCCACCGCGGCGTCCACGCTCTCGCGCGACGTCGCAGACGGGAACAGCGCCGCCGCCTCGCTCGAGCTCTGCGTGGACGTGGACGCGGATGAGGACTGCCGGCTCGTCGGCGCCGGCACGGCCGTCTCGGCGCGCCGCTTGGCCTCCTCCGTCTCGAGCGGCACCAGGTTGCGCCAGGACTGCGGCCGCGAGTAGTCGTAGCCATCGGCGTCGCGGTAGCCGCCGCCGCCGCGCGCGTCCTGCGGCGTGCTCATTGCAGGCTCGAGCGGCTTCCTGTCGCGCGGATGGTCTTGGCGTGCGCTTGACGCGGCGACTTTGGGTGTGACGACGACAATGAACATCGATCGCGAATGTTGGTGCGCTGGCGCGAAAGACGCGACGCCGCAACCAGCGTGAATAGTGCTCGGTGGAGAAGTACCCATTCTATGAGACACTAACGAAGCGATGCGATCGACGGGGTATGCGGAATGAGAAGTCCGGTTACTTCAAATCCGTCGATCGTGGTGTTCAGTGGCATCTGTTATCATATCTCGAGGGTCCCAGAATGTGGGCGGACCAAAGGCGTTTGACACATTGTCACTTCCAATACTGCGCCCCTGGCACCCATTCTTCAGGTTTCAGCGCGCATCCTCCTACGCAGTCGGCTCGGCTCGGCTCGGCTCGGCTCGGCGCTCGAGCCTCCAGTGCCAACGCAACGTTGCGAATCATGGAGAAGACATCCAAGCACAAGCTGGTCGCGCCGGCGCCGCGGACGACCGGTGCCTACTACATTCGGGCGTGAGGCGCGCAGGATATCGACTACCGCAAGGCTACGGAACAGGGCTGCCGCGCGCGCTCGGCGTTCAAGCTGCTGCAGCTCGATAACACCTTCCAGCTGCTGCAAGACGCGTCGTGGCTCCCCGTCACCGCTGCGGCCACAGCCCGCAGGTCTGATCGATGCTGACTGAGACCGGACGATCATTGCCGTGGACCTGGTGGAGATGGTGCCGCTCACCAGCGTCACACGACCGCAAGGCGACATCATGCACCAGCAGACGGCCGGCGATACTATCGCACGCTTCCACGGCCAGCGCGCGCACGTGGTGGTGAGCGACGGCGCGCCGGACGAGCTGAGCCTGCACGACTTCCACGAGTACCTGCAGGTGCAGCTCATCCTGACCGCGCTCAATATTAGCCTGCATGTGCTCGAGCCGGGCGGCGCGTTCGTCGCTAAAATCTTCCGCAACAAGGAGGTGTCGCTGCTGTCCGCACAGCTGCGCCGGTTCTTCGGGCGAGTGGCGTGTTCCAAGCCCAAGACCAGTCGCAACTCGAGCGTCAAGGCCCTCGTCGCCTGCCAGGACTTCGGCCTTCCCGCGAGTACGAGCCCAGCATAGAGCGCAGCTTGCTCGATCTGCTCTACCTCGAGGACCTCGAGGACGGCGAGGGCGGCGACACCCCGCTGCTCGGCACCAGCGTCTCCGTCGACCGCGGAATATGCGCGGACGTCCTGTCCGCGGCGCCGGCGATGTGCTCGGCTACGATGCGGACCAGTCGTACCCGCGGGAGACGGGCGGTGCGACCGCTAGCGACGGCGCGGCCGATGTGCACCAGGAGCCGCTGCAGAAGCCGATCAACCCTCCGTGTGCGACTGCACTCAAGAAGAGAGGCAACTAATCGGGTCAATGGATCCGATGACTCGCGCATGCGTGTATGTGTCCCTGCCGCCCGACTCGTAGCGGCGGTCACGCCGTGTCTGCAGCCGTGTCTGCAGCCGTGTCGCTCTCCACCGCCTGCTTCTTCCGCCGCTTCTTGGAGTTCTCCGCTGCCACTGCGATCGGGAGGCAGACAGGCAACGAAGAGCACGTGAGTGGCGCGCGGCGGGGCGGAGCGCGGCGCTGCGCGGTACCTCGCGGGTTGTCGCTCTCGTAGAACCGCTTGAGCAGCGCGACCGCCTCGTCCCTCAAGACGCCCGACACGCACGGGAAGCCTCTGTGATGGCTGCTCGCCGCTAGAGTGCTGGGCCGCCGTCGATATCAGCACACTAGTCATTGCCGCGAGCCACTGGCGGCGCATGCGTGCGCCTACCTCTTGTCGTGGAGACCGAGCACGGACCCGCAGCCGCCGAAGCGGTCGTTGTGGCAGCCAAAGACCACACGCGCGACGCGGACGTTGTCCAGCGCGCTGGCGCACATGATGCAGGGCTCGCAGGTCACGAACAGCGTCGCCTCGGCGAGCACGCGCATGGCCTCGTCCGGCCCGCGCGCGGCCGCGATCTCCTCGATCGCGACGATCTCGGCATGCTTGGTGGCCTGCACGCCAGCGCGACACCTTCGTCAGACCTGCGCACGCCTCTGGTCGACTGCGCGCCGCGCCGCCGTACGTTGCACAATTCGTTCGTGCGGTTGCCCGCGCGCGCGAGCACCTCGCCGGCGCGCACCAAGACGCAGCCGACGGGCACTTCTCCGCGCGCGAGGGCCCGCTCGCCCTGCCACAGCCGCGCCAGACGCCCGCACACACTCGGTCAGCCCGCGGCGAGGTCTCCGCCGGCGCGGTCGGCTGCACGCGCACCTCGCGCAGCGCCTCGCGCATGAACTGCTCGTCGTCCATTGGCGCGAGCTCCTCGGTGCCCCACTCCGACCGGAGGTGGGTACGTCGTCGTACCCCACGCGTAACCCCGTACCCCATGCGTAACCTCGTACTCGCGGCCGCACAACCAGCAGCAGCAACATGGCGCTCGCCCAGTTCGCCAGGCGCGTCCGCGTCCGCGCTCCGCGCCGGCCGATGGCGGCGCTCGGCCGCCGGTGGATCAACTACGGCCACGACATGCACAAGGTACGCGCGCCGGGTGGCTCTGCGCGCAGCGGCGCCTGACCTCGGCGGCGGCGAGCAGGAGATGATGTCGGGGACGATCAAGGTATCGGTGGCCGAGTACGACGAGGGCGGCTTCGTCGTCAACAACGTGGTGCGCCTCGCGAGGTCTTCTCTCCAACAAAGGGAGCCGGCACCGTCCACTCTAATGTTCCCAGCCGCGTGTCCTCCGCTCCACAGAACATGCGCGGAGCAGTCGCGCTCTTCCCGGACATCGCCATGGTGCGCGGCCGCGACCCTCGTTTTAGTGGTTCGCAGGACGCTCGAGCTGACCTGCGCGCGTCCGCTGCAGCTCTGGAAGCCGCGCCGCTTCGATGAGATCACGCGCGAGCACCTGGAGGTGTTCACGATCGCCAACCCGCCGGTCGGTGCGTAGCCCGGTCTGCTGCTTGTGCATGGCGACGCCGCCGCGATGGATGGCAGTCACGGCGGTCGCGGCTGACCAGATCGGACGCTGACGGCCGCGTAGAGATCCTGGTGCTCGGCTGCGGCGCCAAGATTCGCCACGACCTGGCGCCGGAGGTCAAGGAGTTCCTCAAGGTGAACGGCATCGTCGTCGAGTACGTCGACTCGGTCAACGCGTGCGCCACGTTCAATATCCTGAACGCCGAGGACCGCAAAGTGGCCGCGGCCATCCTCCCGTACGACCCGGAGGCGTCTCTCCCAGCCGACGAGTGATGACCGAGGCGGCGCGGAGCTCGGACGAGATCGTGCAGGTCGACAGGTTGGCTCGTCTCAGAGACGGCACGCAAGAAACGACTGTGCTGCCTGATAGGAGCTGCGGCCTCGCCTCCTCATGTCCGAACAGGCTCTTTGCATGTCGGGCACGCGAACCGGAGCCCGTTGCGCTCGTACTGCTGCACACAGACCGAGTGCACCACCGTCCCGCACCCGTCGCCGTTGCACTTGGTCCCTTGCAGCACCTCGTACGCGCAGATCGGGCACTTCTTCACCTTCAGGTCGCGGAGGAAGGCGACGAGCTCGAGGAACGCGCGCGGCCCGAGCGTCAGGCCAGGGCTCCGCAGCTGCACGGCGCTGGGCGAGAACCAGCGCTCGGCCGTGAGGCGCCGCATGAGCTCGCTCACCTCGCCAATCGACGTCTTCTCGCGCAGATTGTATAGCTCTGCCTCCTCCAGCGCGCCTTCCTCCCTAACGTGTGCGTATACAGACCAAACGGTCAGTGGCGGTCAGTGGCGGTCAGCGTGGGGCCATCGCACGGCGCGTACGCCTCGATCATCCCCTCCATCGCCTTGCGGAGGAACACGATCTCCCACGGCTTGAAGCTGCTGCTAAACGCCGTCAGCGCGTCGTGGCTCTGCCCTCGCCGGTGCACGCTGTCAGCCTCCATCGTCGATCGCACAAGTCCGCGCCGCAGTCGTTCGGGATGGAGACGCACCGTGTTGACGACGGCCAGGTACATCTTGCCGTCGTCGTACATGCCGCGGCGGATGTCGAGCGCGAACGGGCGAACACGGTCGGCGATCGCGGCCACCATCTCGTCCACTGCGGCGTTCCCAAGCTCTGCTCGCGCGGCCGCTCCGTTGCAACCGTCAGCTCTCGCGCGCAGAGTGCGGCCGACGGCAGCGCGCTATCGGAGAGTCCGTGCGCAGTCCGCACGCACCTTCACCCGTGAGCTTGCGCGCCAGCTTGCGCACCTGCTGCTCCTCCATCGCGCCTGCTGCCTTCGCCGCGCGAGAGCGAGCGAGCGGACGTGAGTGCGCCGCTAGCACCTCTTTCCTTGTAGCGACGCGAACGCACCATGATGCGCTGCAGCAGCATGCGCGAGACGTCGCTCCGCGACATGGTCGCCATTGCTGTCGCGCAGCTACGGTCCGTTGCTGCTGTGGTTTTCGCGGGAAATCGTCCGTCAAGTTGCGCGCGGGAATCATACGTTGCACCAACAACTTACGGCGCGTAAATGTTGCGAATAGAAAGACTACGGTGCTCATCTGTCCGTCGTGCTTCTTTTCGACCCGAACGAGCACTCGCTGCACAAGACAGCTCGGAGTGTGTGCTGGACCGTGATTCTTCACTAGAATTCGAGCTGTGCCAGCTCTCGGCGGTGAAGGATATCTATGTGGGAGGCACACGATCTATATCGCCTGCGCAGCAAAGGTGCAGTGTGCTAGGGTTGAGACGCCATATTTGTATCGACTGGATTGGATCGACTGGACAAGCAAGAGCACGGTGATCTGCTCGCTAATGGACAGCGAGAGAACTACTCCGTGTGACCAATAGCGGCGGCGACACGACATGTGTAGCACAAGCTGCTCGACTGTGATCAACACCCCTGCACAGAGTCGCTGCACGGACAGAACCAACAACAGTAGACAGACAAAGAAACATCGTAGCAATTCGCAGTGCGGTCAGTGGCTGCACGTGAAAGAGTAGTGAGGACGTGGAGAGTCACTCAAAGTGCGGCACACTCAAGACATTGACGGTGGGGATGTGGGGTGCTTGAGTACAAGGAGAGTTGACCGAGGACACCGCACTTGCGGCGGTGCGGTTTCGGATAGGCAAGAGGATGCTGGACGAAATCAGTTGCGCAACAAGCCAAGGTGCAGATGGCGAGAATGAGAACACTCAGAAGCTTGGTGGGT
>JAADYC010000418.1:0-21024 GCA_023338135.1 Phytopythium kandeliae | reverse complement strand
TGTCAGCGAGGCGAAGTGAAGCGAGGCGAGGCGAAGCGCTCGGTCAAGGACAAGTGGTGGAAATGCTCGTCGAGACCGGGTGATCGGGGCAGACCAAGGACGCAGCGAGTGTATTAGCGCGCGGGCTGGCCGTACTGCGTCTCTACGGCTCGCTGCGGGGTGTTTGTCGATGCGGCGAGAGCGCCTTCCTTGGTCGCGGACGCGTGGAGCGACCTGAAACGCCGCAAGATCTGTCGAGATTCGCAGGTAGCCTCGCGACTGCGGATACTGAGGGTGCGTAGTGCATTCAGGACGCTAACCCCGCGTTGTTGTGCCGCATCCCCAGCAGCAGCGGTGCCGAAACTGCTGCTAAGCTATCCGCAGTGCTGCCTGAGTGAGGTTGTGGTGGAAGCGTCGGTGATCTAGAGCCTGAAGCGTCGTCGATCTAGTGCCCGAAGCGTCAGTCGGAGTTCTCTCGTGGCGTTCCGCCTTCCTCGGCAGGTTGGTTCAATAATTCTCGGCAGTGGCGCGGTATCTCTTGGCGCATCGCTCACTTCCTTGTGTCAGTATTTCACCAGAGCGCGCTGAGTAGCTCCCACATTGCTCCTCGAGCAAAAAAACGACCACAGCGTGGCTCGATCTACGCGACAGCGAGATTGCAGACAAGCCGCAGATACCATCGCGCCTAGTCGCCAGCGACCAAAGATCCCGAACCGAGCCGAGCCAGCAAAGAAGTCGAGTGTGCCTTCCAGGACGGCGAGCGTGCTCCTTCGACACCGTGATCGACCCTTGGGGATAACTGGGCGTCCGTGCAAGCAGCTCCTAGTCGTGGTTGTCTGGGTGGACCACTCATTTCGACAAGCCACCTGACCAAGTGCAAGAGACGTTTCGGTGCAAGAAAAAATGACGACCATCAAGATCCGACCCTGATCAAATGACGACCAGCTCTCATCGAGCGACGACTGGAGCAACAGAGAGATTCTCGCCTGCCTGGAGAGCTGCGACCGCGATCGGTCCTGTACTCTGTTCATCGAGCATAGCAATGGGGTCAAAAGGGACGAGCGCGCGCTGCATAACGGCGCCAGGAGACACGTGCCACTTTTTGCGGGGCGAGGACGACGCGAGCAGTCGGGAAATTAGCAAGATGGACAGCGAGGACAATTGGGCGACACGCGTGGTGGACATCGCGAACACCAGGGAGGCGCACGAGACGAGCGATGGACGCAGCGACGCGTAACGAAGCGGGGACGAGGTTCATGTTGGGGTCGTGACATGGGAACCGGCCCAAAAAGGCAAAGTGAGGCGAACAGCGAGCGGAAAAAGCGAAGCGGACGGCCCAGAATAGCCTGGCGAGAAGCAAACAGCCCGGAATAGCCTGGCGAGAAGCAAACAGCCCGGAATAGCCTCGCGAGAAGCGGACGGCATGAGGCACCTGGCGCGACGCGTGTGATGTAAATCGGGCGGAGTGGATGGAGCGAGTGCGGGGCGAACGGGCGAGGATGGAGAGAACGTCGGACAAGGAACGAACGGAGTGGAACCGGGTCGAGGTGCAGCTTACAGCGGGAAGCTGTTGCGCGGCGCCGAAGTGATGAAACACGACGATGGAGCTCGGCGTATGCGGATTTCGCCAAGTCGTGGGTGGAATCGCGTGGCGATCGACCGTGTTGTGTTCTTGCGGTCGGAGGGAGAGCGCGCGCGACAGTCGAGAAACCAACAAGGTGGGACGAGGGCGGCGAGAGAGGCGCACTGAGCGCTACAAGAGGCTACGAGCGTGTTCGGTGGCCTGCGGCCTCTCCGCATCGCAGCCGCGTGTCATTTTTGCGACGACAGCACGGCAAGACGAAGGAGAATGCCGCCGCTCGGGGTTGTAGCCCCGACTGCTCTCCCCAAATTTACTCATACCACACGCACGACAAGCAGAGTGCACGCAGGCGGCGCCAGCACCCCTGAACCGAGCTAGATGGCTCTCGCTCAGAGCGGATTGACCTTGTAGTCGCGACCCTTGTCCCAGGCGTTGGCCCCCTCGTCCGCGTCTGCGTTCCATGTGAACGAGTTGGCGCCGTCTAGCGGTCCCCGCGCGCATCACACCACACCACACGAGCACGTCGTCAGTCATGCGTCACGAGCGACTATAGCGCGATCGCTGAACCAAGGAGAGCGCTTACACTTGACGCCCTTGGCAGGTGGACAGCCGCCGTGCAGACTGGTCGGGTCGAGCGCGTTGTCGGGCGTCTGGGAGTAGAACATGGAGGCCGTGAGTCTCGTGGGAGGGACGGCGAGTCCGTCTGAGCACTCCTTCATGCCCTCGCGCTCGATGCCCGTCACGATGCGCTCCTCCGAGTACGGGAACACAGTCTCGCCGCCCTCGGGACAGTCGTTCAGGTACAGGAACACGGTCGCGAAGCGGTTCGGCTCAAAGTGCCGCGCGGCGACCGGCTTGGTATACGCGAACGCGTCCGCGTCACCCCCGAGGGCGGCCACACGCTGGCCCCAGGCGCGCACGAGCAGGTCGAACACGCGGTCGTCGCCCCGCAGCGCTTCAAGCAGCACGTCCGAGTTCCCGCGGTTGGCCTCGAGCCATGCGAGCCACTCGGCGCCGAACATGGCGACCAGCTCTTGCGCGCCGACCTCCTCGAGCACTAGTGCGGCCAGTTCGTTCTGGTAGCTCATGTGGTACGTTGGGTAGAGCCTGCCAGTGGGCTGGATCTCGTCCGGCACCGGCAACCCGGCGTCGGCGAGGTCCTGGATGCGCTCCTTGAGCCATCGCAGCCAGCGGAAGTAGTGCGTGACGCCGCTGACGGCGCGCGGCGGGATTGTGTACTCGAGAGCGCGCAGGCCGGCCGTCCGGGCCCGCGCCTCCCACGACTTGATGATGTGCGGCAACATATACCCGCGATCGCGCAGCAGCGGGCCGAGGATGTCCGTCGCTCGGAGCTCGAGGTTCTCGGCGATCCAGTCGCCCCAGGCGACGTCCGCGTGCTGGAAGAAGAAGTCGCTGGCGCGCGCGTCCTCCATGAATGCGGTCAACAGGCTCTGCTGGAAGCTCGTCTTGTCCTCGGCGACGGGGAAGAGATCGCCACCGCGACGGAAAGCGGCAGGCAGTGTTGAGGCCTGCGAGTCTGCGGCCGCGTCTCCGTCCACGTCTCCGTCCGCGTCCAGCGCAAGCGCGTCGAGTCTGGCGGCGGCCCAGTTCGCCCAGGCCACATACTCATCACCCGCGAGCCGCTGCGTCGGCAGGAACTGCTTGCTATCGAAGTAGTCCTCGTGCTGTCGGAAGAACTGGCCGGTCTCGTAGCGCACGAGCTGCATGCGCTCCGTGAAGCCGGCCGCTGGCAGCCGCAGCAGCCGCGCGGTGCGCACGCGCATGTCCCGCGTGAAGGCACTGTCGTCCAGGAAGGCCGTGAAGCTCGTGCGGTCCGAGTGGTAGCCGTCCACGGCGTCCGGGCTGTCCACGGGCGAGCGCGAGAGGTGCGCGAGCCCCTCGGCAATGATCGCGTCTGCCTCGGCCTGCGAGAAGAAGCCCTCGACCGTGAACACGCGTGGGCGTAGCGACTGAGTCGTCACGTTGAAGACGCCGTCGATGACGCGTCGGTGGCCCACGCGCACACCCGGCCAGACCCAGAGCTGGAAGTCCAGCAGCACGTGCGCGACTCGCCGCGCGCGCAGCTCGCGGGCCGTCACCACCGGCTCGCCCTCAGTCGAGAACAGTCGCAGACCGTTGGCTGCCGCCTGCGCGTCCGCTCCCAGCGCCTGTGTGGCCAGTCGCGCCAGTGGGAACAAGCACGCGTCGTCGTTCACTTCGGCTCCGGCTCCGGCTCCGGCTCCGCCCTCGTCGGCTGATGTCCGTGGGAAGCGCAGGAAGACGCCATCGTCCTCACCGTTGAGCATCAGGAACACGCGCTCGTCATCGCCGTCCGGCAGTGCGGTCTGCAGCGCGTCCAGCGCGGTCGCGACCGGCGTGAGTTCGCCCAGCAGCGCGGCTGGCGGACAGGACGCGTCCGCGCGCGGCGCCGCGAGCAGCTGGCGTGTGCGCAAGCGCACCAGCTCGCTCGCGTACTTGTCGGGCAGGTCTGTTGCACGCTGCTGGAGCTTGATCGCGGCCGTCGGCGCGTCCATCAGAGGCGACGTAGGGGCGGACGTGGCGTTCGCCAGCGGCGACGTGGGGACGGACGGCGCGTCGCGGCCAGGCAGGACGCCCGGGAGCGTGAGGAGGACGCCCGCGAGCGCCGCGAGTGCCGGCAAGAGCAGGAAGAGCAGCGTCCAGGACGAGGAGGACGAGGCCCGTGGCTTGGCCGGCGGCTCGGCCGGCGGCTCGGCCGGCGGCTCGGCCGGCGACGCCTTCTTGGTCGACATCGCCACGGTCGCTACAGCGGTTTACGCGTGCGGCACTGGATCGGACCGGATGTCAACAGATTTGGTGTAGATCACACTAGATATTGCTCGGTGGTTTCCATGTGGACCACGTGAATAATTTGAAGAGGTGGACCACATGACTGGACCCATGCTCCGACTCTGGGCTAGGGAACGATGAAAATATCGGCCAATCATAGCGCGGCGAAGCCGTGATGCCCATCTGCCTCGCGACCACTTCGCTTGCTACAACAGCACAGTGCAGAGTTCGTTGTACCCATCCTCTTCCTGCTGTGCCGACTCGAGCGGGCGAGCGAGCGAGCGAGCGCTGGCCCACAAGAGCGTTCCCGGACGAGCGTGCGGCTGCAGTGCGCAGCGGCCGAAGGCTCGCGGGACGCGTCGCGCGTCGATGGATTCGCTTTCGGCCGGTGCGGGACGATTTGGGTCTGCGTGTCTGCTTGAAGTTTGCTGCAACGGCCTCGAGCCGAATTGGGGAATATGGGAGCGTACCAATACGAAAATGAGACAAACGCCAGCGGCTTATCCTGCTTGCTGGCTCGCTCGCTCGCTCGCTCGCTTTGGCTCTCGATTGCAGCGGCCATGCATCTGGTCGCAGGCGATTCAAAACCTGTTATCCAGTATGACCTGTTGACCTCGATATCAGCACGACTTCGACACTAGCTCAGATCAATAGACACACAAACTCCCAAGCCCGGTAGCCTTGAAAACATGGTGTCATGCACCGCATCAAATCGGATGCGTAATACCGCCACGCACGTCGGTCACTGGCCCTACCCCTCGGCTCCCTAATTTCCCCGACGTGCGCGCTGGTGATTTGTGCGCTGCGGCGTGACGCCACTCGCGGCTCCTTCTCGCACACGAGCGCGTCACCAAACGGTCTTCGCGCCACCCCCGCATCCTTCTCCACTCGCGAAAACAGGACCGATATCCTGACCTCACGCTCCGATTCGGACCAAGTCGACCCGTCGCATGCCGCCAACGCACCTCAACCTAGGACGCGTCAGGAATCTTCGCCGCCATCCCGACGTCCGTAGCTCCTCGCTTGCTCTGTAGACGCTGGTGGCGGCGCCGACGCTGGCGCTGCCATTCCCGGATTCCAAGCGTCGACCGCAAGCGCGTGCCTCCCGTCCGTCTGTGCTTCGTCCATCCATCCACCAGCATGCTCGCCGCGACCTCGACCCTCGCCTCGCGCGCGGCCCGCGCCGCCCTCGCTCGGCCGGCGGGCTCGGCCGCTGCTGCCGCCGCCGCCACCGCCGGTCGCGCGGCGATGACGACGTACTCCGGCGGACAGCCGATCGAGGGCCAGGGCGGCTACTACGGGTCGATCAAGTCGCGCTCAGAGGCCGGCACGTTCCATCCCGGCGCGCGCGCCGAGCCGCAGGACGTGACGCAGCTCGCGGGGCTCATGCACTCGTGGGACGCCAAGAAGGCCGCGCTCACCTCGACCGAGGAGCAGGAGAAGGAGCTGCGCGCGTTGGCGAGCGACGAGCCGACGGTCGAGCTGCTCAAGCGGCTCGTGGTGCGCGGCGCACCCGTCTGGGGGCTCTCGGCGGAGCAGCGCGAGTTCGTCACCAAGGTCGCGCGCGCGTCGGCCTAGAGCGCGCGGCGGCGAAAGTGCTTCGCTCCCTCACACGACGCTCGGGCGATATCCCCCCGACCACACCTATCCATCCATGTAGTACATACCTCACAAAAATCGCGACGTAGCGTCTTGACCGTCTTGCCTCGGAGATGCGTCCCGCGCGGCGAGCGCGGCTATGCGTTGCTGAAGCGCCGCGCGCAGGCCGGCGCGTGTCTGTCCACCGCGTCGCCAGCCGCTGCCGCGCCTAGAAGTGCAGCTGGGTGACCGACTTGACGCGCTTGCGGTTGTATATGGGCTCGTCCGCCGACACATCGTCCGCTGCCGCGCTCGACGCTGACGTCACTGACGGCGGCGCGCTCGACGTTGGCCCCACCGCTGCCGGCCCAGCACTGGAGCCAGCGCTGGCACTGGCGGACGACGTGGACGATACAGACGAGGCCCGCGCAACGGACGTCGACTGCTGCGAGTTCGCCTGCGACCGTGGCGGGTGCAGTAGGTCCGAGAATGGCGCGGCCATCGTGGGCTTGTCGCTCGGCTTGGACACGTCCGCAATGTACATGCGCAGCGTCTCGAGTCGCACCTGCGGCACCGAGGGCGACTTGGGCGACGACGGCGGTGAAGACGGAGGCGCGGGCGACGACGGCGGCGGCGGAGGCGCGAGCACCTTGTCGGTCTCGCTGCCCGAGTCCGAGGGCTCGGCCTCGGCCTCAGCCTCTTCCTCAGCCTGCTTCTCCTCGAGTGTCTTCTCGACGAACCACTCTGTCTTGAGCTCGATGTCCTCGCGCACGCTCGCGAGCGCGCCGAGCTGCGCCACGAGTCGCGCGCGCACCTCCGGATGCAACCCGCTCTTGACGATCACCTTGTGGTTGATGTGCGCGGCATGCGTGCCCGCGACGATGTCTCCTAGCCAGTCGACGATGCGGCGGAATTGCACGACGTCGTCGTCGCAGATGTGGCGCCGGAAAAGCTCAAAGAGCTCCGGGAACTCGCCCAGCGAGCGGTGGCGTTGCACTGCCATCTGCTCGATGCGCCGGCACATCTCGTTGCTCACCTCCATGCCGTGCAGCCCGGCGCCGTAGCATGCGTCGCACAGGTCAAAGTTCTCGCACGTGCTGCACTTCCATCGCCCGCCAACGATCGGGCTCTTGCCGCACCCGTCGCACAGCGTGTCCTCGTGCACAAAGTTACGTTGCAGCCGGCCCGTCAGCAGGTTCCGCACGTCCCCAAACATGGCGCCGACGCCCGTCTTGGACCGCATGCGACCGAACAGGCTGCCGCTCGCCGGAGCCGCCGGAGCCGCTGTTGCTCCCACTCCATCCCCGCCAGACGAGCCAGTGCCGGAGGACGAACCGCTCGACCCGGATCCGCTTGCCGCGACGTCCAGCACTGCCTTGGACTCGGACACGCTCGCGCTCAGGTCCACGGGCTCCGACGCGAAGCGGTCCTTGCCCGGGATGAGAGCGCGTGGCCCGTGCAGCACTGACGGACCCGCAACATCACCCTTGGGGCCGAAGAACATGTGATCCTTCGCCCAAAGTTTGTCGGACGCGGCCGTCGCCGTCGCCGCTGCCATCGCCTCGGAGGTATCGGTCTTGCCGCTCACGCGCTCGTCCACGTCGTACGTCGGAGTGGCTTCCACGTGGACCGTGTCCTGGTTCTTGGGCACGAGCGTGATCTTGAGATCCGACACCTTGACGAAACGCGTGCGCACGTACGACTGCACCTCGAGGTCGCGCCGGTTCTTGAGCAACGGCACGATCAGGCGGCGCATGTTGCGGCTCACCTCCTCCCGCACGCCCTCGATCGAGATCTCCGGATGGAAGTTCGAGCGGATATCGCGACCCTCGAGCACGAACACGAGCCACTTGGAGAGCTTCTCGCGGCCCTTCTCAGGCATCCTCGCCATCAGCCGCTTGACAACTGGTGACTCCATATCGACCGGTGCGACCGGGAACACTTCGTCGTCCAGTGCCCAGCCATCTGCAGAACTGTCGACGCGAGAGAGAGGTGCTTGCGAAGAAGAAGCAGTCGTGTCTGTCCCCGTTTTCGGTGTGCTTCCAGCTCCACCAGCTCCGCCGCCGCCGCGCACTGCTTTCAGCATTGTCGCCTTGAGCTGGAGCGAGTCCAACTGCGCCGTCTTGTCCTCCTTCTCCGAGATCTCCATGAACCCGCGCAGGTGCGCATCGTACTCGCGCAGTCGCTCCTGGAGAGTGTCGATCTCGCGGTCGTAGAAGTTGCGGCAGTTGACCAGCTGCTCCGATAGTTCCCGGATGCGCGTCGTGCACAACTCCACCTCGTGCGACTTGGCCTGCACCTGCTGGTGCAGCAGTTGGATTTCCCACTGCGCGGCGCTGTCCGCGCGCGGCCTGTCGATCGGCAGCGAAGGCATCGAGCTGACCGTTTCCGAAGCCACCGAGCCGTTTTCCAGCGCACCGCCTTCAGGAACCGTTGGCTGCTGACTCGAAGCCGGGAGCGAAGTGCTCTGTCCCTTCCTGCGATCGCGCTGCTCCAGCAACTTGCTGAGTTCCGCGAGCTGTTGGGCCTTGGCTTCCAGCTCGTTCTCCACGAACGCGAGCTTCTTGACGACATCCTCGTTTCGGCTCGCACTGGCCGTCAGTTCGAGCGACTTGGTATGCAGCGCCTTGTTCTCCGTCTCCAGCTCCGCGCAGCGCTCCTCGAGACTTGTCATCTCGACAACCTTGGATGCCTGCTCGTCTTCCAACTGCTCGATTTTGGCGAGGAACTCTTGGATACGTGTCTGGTCCGCCTCTGCTTCTGGCTTATCGCCCTCACCGACCTCGCCACGCAGCTCAAGCAGCTGCGCCTCCAGTGCAGCAATACGCTTTTCCTTGCTCGCCAGCAGCACCTTGTACTCTGCGACTGTGCGCTCCTCGTTCACGGTCGGCTTGTTCTTGATGTGCTTGGCGCGCGCGCCGAAGCGCAGCGTGGAGAGTGTCTCGTCGGCATTATAGCTACTGCAGCTCGCGCAAACTAGCAGTGTGGTCTCCGAGTTGCCGCCGAGCGAATCCTGTAGCAATCGCGTGAGCTTCGAGTCGCGGTAGGGCACGTGTGTGCCAGGCTGGCCGCTCGTGAGCGCGTTCATGACACTGCCGAGCGCCGAGAGCGACTTGTTGATGTGCTGCGCCTCTTTGAGTGTCTGCCCCTGTGCCTGCGTCTTGCCAACCTTCTCCGAGCCGGCCAGGTCCACGAGGAAGAGCTTTCCGCTGCGGGTTGAGCCCGTGGTCATGTTGCGCTGCTCGATCGTGATGATGAAGACCGAGTGGCTGCGGCTCGAGTCACTGTTCATGCGCGTGGATGAGATGACGCGGTTAGCGCCGCCCAGACGCATGATGCGCATCATGTCTTCCGCCGACGCGCAGCTGAGTTCCTTGGCGCCGGCGACCCACACGCCGCGCTCGCGGTTCTCGCGCACGCTCAAGTTGTTCGCGGCCGGGTTCAGCAGGTCGCGGATTTTCTCGAGGTAGATCTCGATGTACGACACACGCACAATGAACTCAAGCTCGGCCTGCATGCTCTCGATGCCCGCGAACACGTCGCCCATGGCGCGCGGGATGATGCCGGCGAACTCGGCATCGTCCGGCACGCCCTCCATCGAGAACGTTTTGCCCGTTCCCGTCTGCCCGTACACGAGGCACGTGCAGTTGTACCCGCGCAGTGCCGCCTCCACCAGCGGTCGCGCCGTCGCCGCGTACACCTCCGTCTGCGTCGCGCCTGGCGCGAACACCTCGTCGAACGTGAACGCGTGTGCTTCGCTGCGGCCCGCGGTCTCCACGCGCGCCGACCGGCTCGCCGCGTCCACGCGCACGCACTCGGCGGCGCGCTGCTTCAGCTCCAGCTTGTTCTGCGGCCGGAAGCGCGCGTACACGCGCACGCCGGCGCGCGAGTCGCTCGGGACGCCCATCGCTACTGCCTGCTGCCTGCCTGCCACTTCCGCCCTTGCCGGCAACTTGATGAGTAAGGGCAACAAGGGGAAAGGACTAGCGGGAAGAAATTTCGGCCAATCGTTTGCCCAATCAGCGGCAAAAAAGCCGCTTTTTGCCCCAATCCAAGGTCGTAACGTCAAGGCGGAGTGTAGCCATGCTGACCCACCTCAATACCGGACTGGCGCTATATTGCCGCGACACGCAGCCGCTTCAACCCCGTTGCTGCTACTACACAACAATGCACGCGGACAGTTTCGCCTGTCGCATTCTATTTGCAGCTCGGCACTACGCACAGGAAGCGGCAAAACCGTCCGCTTAGCAGCACCAGCACGTTGACGCGCGAGTGCGTGGACGCAGCTTGGCGCTCGACAAGGAAGATGAGCGACTCTCACTGCCAACCTGCCGCTCTTGAGAAGATCCGCCGCCCAGCGCATGGACCATCAGCGAAGCAAGTCTCTCCCGCTGTCCCGCTGGCGAAAAGCGTGGTCACTCCTCTCGGCAGAAAACTGACGGTTTCGGCTAGACAATTCATCGGAGCGTCCGTGTCGGCCACGGCGGCTGTGAACCGCGCTTTCCGAGGGTTCGGACTCGCCATCCTCGCCATCCTTGCCGTCTGTATCGCATGGACGACCTTCCTGATCGTTCTGACGCTCCGACCGAATGAGACGGCCAACTGGCTCATGGACACGGGCAAGTTTGACGACGGACAGTTCTGGCTCATCGTCGACGCGGACTCCGACTTGCTCATCGTATCTGTCGCAGCGCTCGTCGTCGTCGATATCTGCTTCCTCCACGTGCTAGCCAAGATGACACTATGGCGTCAAGCACCATCAGCAGCAAGTAAAGACGGCTCGCTCAAGTCGAGGGCGATACGATGGGTTCTCTCCATACCCCAGCGACTCGTCCCAGAATCGCGCAGGCACATTGTTGTCTTGTGGTCCGGCCACATCTCGACCTCATGGCACGAGCTGACACACATCTCGGGGAGGAATCGGAAGTTCTGGGTACGTTGCGTCGAGTATATAGCTTGTAGTGAGAAGACCCTTGGAGCTAATCTCTTTGGCGCGACGTGGTATGGACCATTTGCCGACAGAACGTCGCCATGAAGTGCGTCGACCTTGGCATGCAGTCCTCGCAACTGTATCAAACTCTCGAAGCTGGATTCCCGATCGTATTGGTGCGCGGGTACGCCATCTTCCTCGCGAGCAACGCCGTATCAGTGTCTACCACCATCGTGCTGGCTCATACGTCGGCTATGACAGAGATCATCGTCGATTCAATGTATGTGCGTTGTGTCTCCCCATTTGGACGGTGCCGACAGTGAAGTAACTTGTGACGCGTGACTCTGCTCGACTAGCTTCGACCTCATCGCCGCTGTCGGATACTCCATCTGGATCCTCGTCTATTGCTACACTACCTTCGATATCGACCGTCGCGCCTTTCAGCTGAACGCGGAAGTGCTTCCACTTGGGAGCTTTGAACGAATGACGCGCATGCAAACCAACTCGCAAGAGGCCACACTCTTCCGCACGTGCTTCGATCTACTCGGCTTCCAGTCATTCCTCATCCTGTTTGTGCGCGTCGGCATGAACCTGACGCTCTATCGTCGATTCCACATGGTTGCGGACGCTCTGTTGCACACCGACGTGTTCGTCCTCAGTACCAAGTCCACACGGCAATCCACACGACAAGTCACAGCAGTTCATCCATCCAGCTTAGTGCCAGTCAGCAAGAGAGCTCGGCCTCAACGTCGCGTCCCAAAGCTCTTGGCCGCACTATTCGTCGCCTTCGCCGCCGCTGTGATCGTTTACACCGAGAAATCCGTGGCATCGTCGCACGCAGTCTGTTCAACCTACCCCCAGTGCGTCGTGTATGCCTACCGATGGCGAGAGAACGACACTTGTCCGTGTTTGGCGCTCGTGGACGCCTATCGAACCCCTCTGACACTCAAGGAGTGGATGTATCCGATCGATGTCACGCCGGTTGTGCGCACGTTGGCGGCAAGCGGGGACTTGCGCATCCTTCAAGTGATCAATCGCGGATTGTTGCAGTTGTCTGAGGAGTTGAGGAACTGCTCTGCCCTGCAATACCTGTATGTTGTGATTGTGGCACTGATCGACAACGAATCGACTCCATTGCTAACATTTGTGGTGTTCACTCACGAGTAGGTCACTCATGTACACTGGACTGGAAGCCGTTCCACCGTGGGTCAGCGAGTTTAGAGCACTCATATACCTGTATGCACCTCCAGTCTATCTTCAACGAGCGCCTAGGCGAATGAGCAAATGAACTCACAGTCTGCTTCTCTTCTGTGTACACAGACACCTTGAAGGGAAGGAGCTGTTCACCAATCTGGTCACTATGGACGACGGTCTCTTTAGCGATATGCCGCATCTCACTTATCTCCACGTGGCCGTACACGATAACCTTCGCGAATTCCCGGCGTTAAACGGCGTCCCGAATCTGCGAAGCTTGGTGCTCGCGAAAATGCTGTCGCTTCAGCACGTCCCTGCGTTCCACAACACCCCCAACCTGCGCCGACTCGAGCTCATCTACTTGCCGCAAGTTCGGACGCTCACGAACCTCCCACGCGCTACGCAGCTAGTCCACCTGGCTGTCTTCCGTCGATGTGCGTTCTGCTGCAACGGGTTCCTGGGCGAGTGCGACCCGACAAACTCCATGTGTGCGGCGAATCCCCAGATCAACATCTCTCAGGTTGAGTGCTTGGGACCTGATGACCCTCGCGCATCGGAAGCGATCTTATCGGTCGCTCAGCACTTCCCCTTCAGCTTCTGCCTCCAGAGCAAATCGGACCTCATCAACTCGACCGACGTGATCAACCGTGAGATCATCGAGATGTGTGACGGTGTGCCGTACCGCCGGTGTGAATACCCCGCCGGATCTGGACGCGTTGGCATGTGCTACAATAACCGCATGCAGGTGCTCGCGTGCTTGCTGGATGATAACTACATCCGCCTCCGGCGAGCTCAGATCGCTGATCGCATCGGTCCCGTGTGTAATCCGGTAGAAGAAGCCTGGCTTGGGTGCACATAGCCGACTGGTGTAAGAGATACTTCAACTCGGTTCGGATCAGAAGCTGCGTTTTCCTTATTGAATTAGAGCAGGATCTCCTCTTCGATCTCTGCGTCGTCGCCACCATGTCTGGATCGTCGACGCGTACGCGTTCTCCCACATGTTTTGCAGGATATCAAGCCGTCGCTGTTCCTCCAGTCGGTCCAGTAGCTCGTAGAAGCGTGCGCGGGCTATCTTAGCTCGATATGCGCTCTGTAGCTTCACTGCTGCGCGCGTTCTCGAGTCCAACAGTCGCTGCACTCGCGAGCCAAAGCGCCGCATGAAGCGTGCCCATCGAAAGAATTTGGCCAGAATCCGACCTGCCGCCTCGACTCGCTCTCGGTGCCTCCGTTTTCGCTCGATAAGTGCTCGTTGGCGCCGACACCATGTCTGGATCGCGATCGTCGCGTGGTATCGAGCGAGACGAACACACCACGCGCGGAAGTCGTGTCTCTTCTTGAGGAATGCACGCAGAGATCGAGTGATCACCCGCGCGGCGCGCATCCTCTGCGTGTATTCTGCAATCTGCTGACGGAAGCGGAAGGAGTGGTAGCACCGCTGGATCTGCACTGCTGCCTGCGAGAACTGGACATATCGACGACGGCGAACGAACATTTTGCGGTCGTAGAAGCCGCGCCACCGCGATTGGATGGTGGTGGCGGCCTGCTGGACCGCATGAGAGGCGGCTTTGCGCTTCCCGATCACTTGTCGACGCCAGCTCTGGATAGTGATAAGAGCTGCCAAGTGCTCGAGCTCCTCCTGCTCGCTTGAGTTGTATTCCCAACGCCTCCAGCACCGAGAAACGAGGGATTGGAGTTGCCGCCGAGCGCGTCGTAGCACCCATAGAGCACATTTCCTGAGTGGGTATCACCACCGAGAGCAAAAGGAGGCGTGAGACGACCAGCACCATGCGTATTGCAGAGTTCAAATGCACCACTTACAGCTTGCAGAACGCCTCGACGAGCTCTCGGCACTGCCACCAACACACTTGCTCTCGCCACCATCGGAAGCACCGGTCTTGTGTCTTCTGGTGGTGTCGACTGACCACAATCTATGCCGTGATACCATAGCCACCACTGTTACAACAATCACTATGGCGCGATTAGAAGCGACAGCGTCTGCGAAACGTACGATCAGCTTCTCAACTGCAAATCGCCTCCGCAGCAAATACAACGACGACGACAGCGGCGGCGGCGACGACAGGGGTAACAAGGATGAAGGAAGTCGATGGATGAGCTCCTCGACACAATGAATGCGCAGATATTCGGCCGCTTTTGCCACTGGAGCGTTGAGTCTTGTTGTTAGAAAGGCGTGAGCATCTTGAGTACCACTGGTGGTTATTTGCTTCAGCTGCTTGGTTGGGGGACGAGAACGGAGACCGAGGTAGTCGCATCGCGGCTGTTCCCTCGCGACGATCCGTGCACCTGGATGCGTCCTTACTTTGGCTGTTGCGTTTACAACTTGAAGATCTTGCGCAGTCCTCGAGAGTGAATCACCGGTCCTCGTCACGGAGTTGCGCAACAGCGTCGAGTGGCGCGCTGCAAACGCCTTGCGACTCATCCAGACGTTGCGAGTGAGCATGCTCGCGAGCGATAGGTGTCTATGCGACCCTACGTTTGATCGGAGCGCGGTGTTGTCGCTGCGGATCGACTCCAGTGTCAGTTCGATTTCCGTAGCTTGCTCGTACGACACGCGAGAGGCTCGCAATAGCCGAGCACTCTCGAGGACGCAGATGGTGTCCTCTCGAAGCAGCAAGAATAGCGAATCTTCACAAGACAGCTGTCGACGATCCATCTTGGAGTCCCAGAGGACGAGCGCGAGCTCTGCATGCGTCATAACAGTTTCAACTCGCGCATACGATCTCGACGGCTGCGGTTGAAGCGGAAGAAGCGTTAGCGTCCGATGGTTGGTGCGGCGCTTTCTCCGTCTCGACCTTGGCGGGGACAATAGCGGCGGCTCCGAGCTGCATTGGGAGCCTTTACTGTCCTTCAGGCATGCGTGATCTCCTGCAACAGATAGCAGTCGAGACGCGACCAAGTAGCTTGCTTGTGCCGGGAACAACCCGTCGACGATCTCGTCGGCGTTGACTCTCGCCACTGCACTAACGGCTTGGAGGCGACCGAGAAGGTCGGCGCGCTTCTCCGGCTTTCGCGAAGCGCTTGGCGCCATCACAACCAAGTCCAGCAAATCATGCACTGGCTGCCATTGAGCGTCTCAAGATACCTATAGCGCGCATTGGCTCGTTTAGGCATGCAGGCATCCAATTATAGAATCGGATGCCTACATCTCCACGCGAACGTGCAATTCCTTGGCGGTCATAAACTCGACCACTTCTTGGCACTCATCTTCGCTAAGATACGGACGAAGTACTCGCACTCCGTCCATGTAGAGCGCCTTGCTCCACGGAGCCCGCGCGAGCGCGCGATAGAACACTTTCCTGGCGGCATCAACTCGCCCGAGCGCGATTTCAAATCGCAGATACAGACGCCATGCCAACGCGCAGCCGCGAGTGCGCACTTGACTCACCATGCTCTCAAATGTGGCTCGAACCCGCGAGATCCCCGCCGAGTTTGCTCCCCACTTGTGGAATAAACAACACTGCACCGATTCTGGAGCTTGACAGCGAGGCAGACCTTCAGAGCTGCCACTAGCCATCAAAACCGCCGTCGCTGCGACGCGTTCAATTCGTGCGATCTCCATCAACAGTGTGAACAGCCATTCGGACAACTGAGGGGAGTCGAACTGACGCCGAGACTGCTCCTTGACGCGCAAGAAGTGGTTGCGTAGCGCTTGTGACATGGTGGCGCCAGTCTCGGCATCGACGAACAGTCGAAGCAGCAGCGTGTCGTGAGGAAAAGACTGCACCGCACGCTCTATAGTTGAGCGCCACAGGCGCGGGCTGATCGGAGGGAACGCGCCATCGGCATTTTGGTGCTGCTGCATCAATTCCAGGTAGCTCAGCCAGACCCACCGCGAGCGCGCGCAAGCAGACCTTTTCTTTCTCTCGCCGTGCAAGAACTCACGGTAGAGATCGCACGTCGCCTCCAAGCCGCGGGAGCAGTACACAACCAGCGACAGGTTGTGCAGGCAGTAGCCCACGACACACGCCTGAGAATTTGCAACCGGTACAAAGCTGCATCGTGTGTCCAACGCGCAGCAGTCGCAGCCCGGCGAAACTTCGCGAATGGCAAGGTCGAGTTCCGATCGGTATGTCGCTTCAAGGCCCGCCAGCACTTCAGGATCTCTCAGGTGATGCAGGTGTCTTTTAATCAGTGAGACGGGATCTTTTCGCACCGCCTTCACAATGGAGTCGAGAGGCTCGTGCGCAGGCTGCCACACGCACCATAAGATATACAGAGCGCGCAGCTTGGCCAGCGTATTGCCCAATAAACCATCGGCAGCAGCGTTGGTCCTCTTCTTGGACTTCTTGCCGGCAACGTTCTCGCGCTTCATCAATTTCGAGCTGCTCCACAACTCTTGCCGGGCTCGAAGAAACACGAATCGGTGGAAGTTGAGGTCGATGCTGGAGCCCTCCCTCTGCGATGCCAGGGTCTTTTCAAAGATCCGGCACACTTGACGGTTGTTGCCCACGCGAGACTCGAGCTTCGCGTACTCAAACAGCACTGTCAAATCTGTGTGCTGGTCGCTGCTCGGACCTCTTGATGCCGTCGGCGATTTCTCCTGCAAAAGAAGCTGACTGACCGATCGAGCAAAAGTCACAGCATCTCCAGTGACGCCAGACTCGCAGCACCTTGCCGCCAGTTCCGTCTCAAAACCGATCCAAAGACACTTGACCATCTGAGACGACGGCTCCTTGCTCCAAGATCCATCTGCCATGCGCTGAGCTGGCATCGAAGCGATCGACTGAGCAAGCACCCGTCGGATGAACGCCACACGCTCACGATCCAACGTCGTCACTTTCTTGATGCGGACGGATCGCTCCAAACCCTTCTTCAGTAGACGCAGTCGCTCTTGTCGCGGCATTGCCAGCGGCGTCCGGCATGTCGCATCGAGTGCGCGAAGGAGAGGCTTGACTAATTGGCTGCAGTCGGTCGAAAACGTATCGGCATACACGCTGCTGTCCTGATGCGCGTCGCCGACGACAGAAGTGGTGTATACACCGCACATCGCGAGGAGATTCGAGACTATCATCCATTGATAGCGAGGAGAGATCTTGAATAGGAAAGGCTGCAGCTCGTCAGTGAGCACCGCGCGCTCAGGTGAAGCCTCGATGAGGTCTTGATGGGCCACACGCGTCGCCCAAAGTGGCTGCCACTGAGTCAACTCTTGTGCTTCCTCCCTTGCCAGCCACATCACAAACGGATCTCCACGCGATACACTATTGTAGTCCGCCCGTTGATCTTCGACCGCCTCAGCGGCTGCGTTGACACCCTCCAATCTCTTCTCTTCTCGAGCCGCGACCTGCTCTTGACGTGCCTGTGAAGCTTCTGTGCCGCGCAGTTCGGACAGAATGCGCTCATACTCGGCCGCGTCGTTTGCCTCGTCGACGCGAATGCGGTACCCATGGAGATTGCTGTACATTAGCCGTCCGCCAACTCTGTCATCTTCCTTGCGATCGAATTCGCCTGATCTGCTGCCCATATCGTCGCCGTTGTTCTGGTAACTAACATCCATGGCAGATTGAGGAGTTCTCAAGCGATTCACACGGCGCCGATACGCCGCAGATGACGAGAGAAGCAGTTGCTTGTGCTCTGTAGATCGAATCATGTCAGGAGGGTTGATCTCTCGCAACTGGGTCACGCGCTTGCTCTCCACAAACTCGTTCAGCCCAGACTCCGTCGGTAGCTCGCTCTGGTCAAGTAATTCGCGTAACGCGTCATCGATCAACGACCCAGCGTCTCCAACCCGTGCCAAATCTCGACTCCATCGGTCTACAAAGTGGCTTAGCCTATCGTGGTGCGATCGAAAGTCGTCGGATGATGGTGAAGGCTTAATGATGTTCGCGTTGAAGTCGTAAAGGGCTTGTAGATGCGCGATGGCGTGCTCCAAGTGTCCGGTCTTGTGCTCGAAAGCGCACATGAGTGAGTGAAAGTGCACCAGAAGACCCGACAGCTTCTCGACGCTTGCTGCATCGTCGTCGCCATTACCATTCTGCTTCCTGTACACAGCGAACACGCGAGCGAAGAGGTCCCGGATCGATGACACAGAGAAATTGCCGAAATTTTGCTGGCGGCATTCAATCAGCTTGATCCACAGTGCCGGGTCAGTTGGGTCTTGCGCAATGAGCACCTCCAAAAGTTGCAGCACCGTGTCATGACCATCTCCTCCGTCCTGCAAACGACTTGAGTGCAGTTTTAAGTTGATCTTGGCGCGCTGCAACTCACGAGACGTCGGATTCAGCGCGACCGCTTTCTCCAGGATCGCTGCTTGCTTGTCGAAGACGCTGCGCTGGGCGGCTGTGAATGCCTTCTTATCTTTCCCTTGCACCAACTGGAGTGACTGGTCTTGGAACGCCATGAAGTCCAGCCATGCATCCACATCGTGCGGGTTCTCTGCAAGCGAGGCATTGAACAGCTTTGTTCGTGTGACGAAGAGCTGCTCCGCGCTTTGTGCGTCGGTAAGCAGCACGACGTCCCTACTCGTCGTCTTCTCTCCATCCTCTGTATCGGCGCCATCGACCAGTCCAGCATCAGCGACAGGATCCAGCGGGATGTAGCTCATCTCTGCGCTTGCGTCTGTCCGAGAGTCGTTTTGCCGGCCGCGTCGTTTGTCCGAGTACGCGAGGTACAACCGCGTCTGTTGTCCCGCTCGCTCCGCTCGACGCGCATTCACTCCAAAGTATCGCTCAGCTCCCTGTTGTTCCCTTTCTCGCTTCCGTTGAGTGTCCAGGCGGACTGAATTGCGCAGGCTGCGCGATGACGCAACCCACTCGCCGGTGCCGACTGCGCGCCGAGTCGCGAGCGAGTACAACGGCTGATCTCCAGCGTACACCGAACCGAAGAATCGGTTCTCATGATCACCGACGCGGTCCACCTCAAAGAGCTTCTCTTGTGCGCCAATCGATGTCGCACACGAGGATTTCGAACGCGCCAGATCACGCGAAGCCTCTGTGGAGACGAGTCGTTGCTCGCGACGGGGAGATCGCGACCGGGATCGCCGTTGGCGGACCAAATGTCGATCGGTGTCACATTCGCTGCTCTCCGACCCAGACACCGACGATGTGCTGCTGTACTCTGATCGGCGGTGGCGTCTCTTCTTTCTCCTCTTGTCATCTTTGCTCTTCTTGCTCTTCTTGGATCGCTTCTCCGACTTGGAACGATGTCGCTTGTGCACCACAAGAGCTCGCGATCGATCGGTGCGTCCCTCCACGACGGATTCCCTGTCGTGCTTGTGCTTCTTCTTCTCTCGTGCACTGTTCTTGCCAGTGACTGAGATCTGCGTGCCCGCACTCTGGTCGTCACCCTGGAAGCTCCGCCCAGCGTTCAGCCACGCTGTCACGTGCATGCAGGAATGTCAGAGCTCTGTGCTAGCGACTCGACGGGGAAGCTGAGTCGTGAGGAGGGATATGGGCTCCAAGAGCAACGCACCGTCGCCGCCGCCGCCGTCGCCGTCGCGCTCGTTCAGCCGCGCAGACGCCTCCGCGCTCGCGATGCCTCCTCGCCCTGCCGCGAACATCTCGCCTTCGGTATTGAGCGGCTACTTCTGTTCACTCGAACCAAATATAAAGAATAATAGCAGAAGCCAATGAAAGAGCTTTTCGAGCAAATGGTTCTCATGATTGGTTGAAATGCACTATTTTCGCGTCCAGCTCTCGCATGCATCAGTCAGCCAGCGGTATCGGACACCAAGCACCAGGAGCATGAGCAGCGACGGCGATGCCGCCTCGTCGGCGCCACCCACGGACTTGTCGGACGCGCAGCAGGTGTCCGAGTACATCAAGAGCAAGGTCCAGATGTTCTCCTTCACGGCCATGACGAATGTGAACTTTGGGGACGTGTCCTCGCTACTGCTCGAGCCCGAGGCTTTCCAGTTCTCGATCGACGCGCTGGTGCACCGGTACCGCGACATGGGCGTCACGCACATCGTGAGCTGCGAGTCGCGCGGATTTATCTTCGGCGCGCCGGTCGCGCTCGCGCTCAAGGCGGCGTTCGTGCCCGTGCGCCGGTCGCGCAAGATTTTGGGCAACACCGTGGGTATCGACTACGTCTCGGGTTTCTTCACGGGCCGCCTCGAGATGCAGGCAGATGCCATCCCTGCCGGCGCACGCGTCGTTGTCATCGACGACTATGTCGCTACGGTGCGTCGCGGCCTCTGTGCCTTGTCAGAGTTGAGCGCTCGTGTCGGCTTGGGAGGAGTACTAATGCCAAAGGTGTCGCTGCCGTGGGCAGGGCAACACTCTCAAGGTGATCTGCGAGCTGATCCAGCTCGTGGGCGGTCACGCGCTCGAATGCGGCTGCGTGGTCGGCACGGAGCGACTGCAGGTGTGTCTCCCCTGTCTTCTCCGCGTTGGCTCGCTGCGCTTACTGGCAGTGATTCGCCTCACTGAGACTCGCCGGCTCTCGACCGCAGGCCTCCACGCAGGGCATCCCCGTGCACGCTCTCGTGACTGTCTAGTCGGCTCGGTTCGGCCCGGCCCGCGCGCATCCAGCGACCAATGCCACTGGGAAGTCCATCGCGGAGAAGCACGACATCAATAGCACACGACGTGCACTCTATTGGAACTTCTCGCCGTCCGTCCACCGGCGTCCGTCCACTCTTGCGTCCTCTATGTGGATCACAGCGCACTATTCCAATCGTGTGCGGTAGTCCAGCACAACGACCACATCAGCAGGCTGGTCAAGTGAAAATGGCCGCGATGCCGACGGAGGAGCTGGTCGTAGGCACGCGCCTGCACTGGAACAGCCACTCGCACGACAAGCCGCTCGACGTGGCGGCCGTATTGCAGCAGGTGCTCGCATTCTGCACGCGCGCTGTGAGCTACACAGACGCGGGCGTGCTGATCGCGGTCGGCGTGCCCGATGGCGTCACGGCGCTGCCCTCACGCTCCTCTGGCGTCCGCGCCGAGCCGCGCTCGCCGTTCGCCACGTCCGTACTGGACGTCATTGATCGGTTGTA
>JAADYC010000417.1:0-21098 GCA_023338135.1 Phytopythium kandeliae | reverse complement strand
CGACATGGGGGTGGTGTCGCTGGGGGACTTCGACTCGCCTGTGATCCCTGTGATGCTGTACCACATGTCGAAGGTCGGCGAGTACTCTCGCGAGTGTCTGAAGCGTGGCTTGGCGGTGGTGACGGTGGGTTTTCCGGCTACGCCACTGCTGCTTTCTCGCGTTCGGTTCTGCATCTCTGCTGCTCACACTCGCGCGGACATGGACGACGCTCTGGTGAAGATCAAGGAGGTGTCCGAGCTTTGCCATGTGCGCTACAAGTCGCACACCTGCGGCTAGAGCTGCTTTGGTCTTTGGAAGCAACAGTTGGACTTTCCTGAAGTAGTTCTGTGTACGTTAGCTGCATGCATCTTGTTCCAGGCTAACGGTATCGCAGCTCCCTTGTGAACTCGTCCATCGCTATCAGCTTAGCGATCTTCCTCCTCGCCGGTTCCACCGCTTTGGGACGGAGCGTCGTCTGCAGTCGATTGGGCTTGAAGCGCGACGCCGCTGCTCGTCACGAGCGACAGCTCATAGAGCGTGTTCTGCTCCAACACCAGCCAATTCGGCGTCAATGACCACACACCGATAATCCTCGTGCAGCACGCATCGAGCCCCTTACCTCTAGCTTGCGCAAGTTGTACTTGATGGAGTCGAACTTGCGCCGCAACCCTCCGTTCCGGAAGTCGAACTGGATCAACTCGCCACTGATGGCGTCGACGATCGCTCGGCAGCGCTCGACCGCCGCGACATCGCGCGCAGTCGCCTTAACCACCGCGTAGCGCATTAACTCGCCTGTCGAGGATCCACGCCGAGTCAGACGAGTGTTGCAGCGAGAGCTCGGCCAGTAGGTGCGCACCGGTGAAGTCGATCACCCCTCCGAGATACTCATGCTTCTGGATCACGGCTGGTAGATCTCGGCGCGACAGCAAGCACCCCGTGTCCAGGTAGTAGCCGAAGCACTTGGCTTCGACATACTCCTCAAAGGCAGCAGAGAGCGCGCCTTCGCGGAGCGTCGGATTCTCGGCAGTGAGCTTGACGAGCTCACCAGCGACCTATTCAACATCCACGCACGCGGGTGAGCACCGAGTGGACTCTTTCAGTCCAGCGCATAGATCTACTCTGGCGCACCGACTCGGCCTTGGCCAGCAGCTTCACCGCTTCAGCGCGGTCGTTGCGGTGCAGAGAGAAGATCGCCTGCTTGCTGCGGCACGTCGCAGAGCACAAAGGCAAGCGCCTCCTACTGTTAGAGCGCGTTCTTCTCGTTGTCGGATCGCGAGGCATGCATGCACATGGAGAGACCTGGCCTTGAGGATCTCGCGGGACCGCTTGATGATTTGCTCTCGCACCTCGTCTGCCTCATGCATTTCTGTCCAGCGCGCAGGCGTAAGCCCGTGTCTCTCTCGGTCCCGCTCGCTGAGGTGGCGCGCCGCCGCCGCCGCCGCCGCACGCACCACGGTTCATGTCGACAAACTCCTGGCGGTCCAGCAGCTGCTCCCGCGAGTCGCCTTCATCGCCCCGCTGCCGCTTGCCGAGTGGCGCGGCCGCCGGCTCGGTGCTCATGTCGTCGCTGGTCTTCCACGAATGCGGCGCAGTCACTCTCGTCAGGGGTTTCCCCTCGGTTGTACGACCAGACCAGTGGCGCGTGTCAGGACAAATGAACCCAGGATGAAAAGGGAGAAAGAAGCACCTGAGGTTTTACCCGCTGAGGTTTTTCGCTGCTGGAATGCGCACTTCACCCCCCGCCGCCAAGGTTGAGGGGGAGAACATACTTCGGTTTGCGGAGGAAAGAATCAGCAACAGCAGCAGCAGCAGCAGCAGCAGCGCGAGCAGTGGCAGCGGCAGTGGCAGCGCAGGCGGACGCTTTCCCATCGGCCTCCCCTCCCCTTCCCTTCCCTTCCCTTCCCTTCCCTCCCCTCCCTCCTTTCGACCCGCGCTCCGGTACGCATTGCGCTGGCGACGGCCACGCGCGCGAGAGGCTAACGCGACGGCGGACGCTGCGAACGCTCCAGGCACCGGCAATTCGGCACCATGAGTCACTTTGTGCGCCAGAGCAAGTACCGACATGTGTACCTCGAGCCCGCCAAGATCGAGAACTGCTACACGAACGTGCGTCTATCTACGGCGACGGGCGAGCAGAACTACATCAAGGGCAACACCAAGTTCTTCGCCGTGTCGATCCAGACGGGCGGCGGCGCCATGGCCGTCGTGCCCTACGAGAAGGTGGGGAAGTTCGATCCGGACTTCCCGCTCTTCTCGGGCCACCGTGGCGCCATCCTGGACTTCGACTTCAATCCGTTCCACGAGCACCTGATCGCGTCTGCCTCGGACGACACCACCATCAAGGTGTGGGGCATCCCCGAGGGCGGGCTGACAGAGACGTGCGTCGAGCCGCTCGTCGACCTGCACGGCCACGGCCGCAAGGTGACACTCATCAACTTCCACCCGACGGCCAACAATGTGCTGGCAAGTACCTCGGCCGACTTCACAGTGCGGCTGTGGGACATTGAGAAGGGATCGTCCATTGTGCAAATGGACACCAGCGGAGAGAACCTGATCCAGGACTTGGCGTGGAGCTGGACGGGCAGCACGCTCGCTACGTCGTGCAAGGACAAGGTCATTCGTCTCTACGACGCGCGCTCAGGCCAAATCGCCGCGCAGAAGGAGAACGCACACCTCGGCACCAAGAGCGTCAAGCTGTCGTTCCTCGGCAGCAAGGAAACCTTCGTCTCTGTCGGGTTCACGCGCCAGAGCCAGCGCCAGTTCAAGATCTGGGACCCGCGCAACCTTGACAAGGAACTCAAGAAAGTGGACATTGACCAGGCCGCCGGTGTCATCATGCCGTTCTACGACGCGGACACGAACCTTCTGTACCTGTGCGGCAAGGGTGACGGCAACATTCGCTACTACGAGATGTCGGAGGGCGAGCCGTTTGCATTCCCGATCAGCGAGTACCGCTCCACGACGGCGGCGCGCGGTATGGCCATGATCCCCAAGCGTGGCTGCGACATTATGAAGTGCGAGACAGCGCGTCTGCTCAAGCTCACGTCGAACGCCATCGAGCCGCTCCACGTGTATGTGCCGCGCAAGTCGGATGCGTTCCAGGACGACATTTACCCGGACACGTACGCTGGCGTGCCGTCGATGACTGCGGACGACTGGCTCAGCGGCGCCGACAACTCGCCTGTGCTGTGCTCGCTGCGCCCCGAGTCATTCGGCAAGATGACGTTTGACGGCAAGCGCGCGCGGGCTACCTCCAAGGCGACGGTGGGCTCGGGCATCGCGGCTCGCGTCGCCCGCTTCGCTCGCGGCGGCAACAAGAACGAGACGCCGGAGCAGAAGCTTCAGCGCGAGCTGGACACGGCGAACGCCCGCATCGCGGAGCTCGAGGCCAAGCTGCGCGCGAACGGCATTTCGTATTAGAAGACGAGACTGCTGTTCCCGCCTCGTGTATAAAGTGAAGTGGGACCTGCGGTGGTCGGCGCGAGAGTGGATGAAGATGACAGACGCGATACGGACGCGAGAGGAGGACTGGCCGGATTGGACCGCCGGCGGAGTAGGAGGACAAAATGAGAAGGCGCCCGAGATGCCCGTAGGTGGCGGCGCTGCTGTTCGTGTCACGTGTGCCTGCGCATTCAGTCTGAAGCTGCGGTGAGGTCTCATGCTGACTGCCAAGTCGTCGTCATGCGTGGATGGCAGGCGTGGAGCGCACGTCGGCGCGGAGCGAGTCGAAGGTCCAGTCGAGCACGTCGTGCGTCTGCCAGGCCTCGGCGCCCGTGGCCGCCGTGAAGCCTACCCACGCGCGGCCATGGAAGAGCTCGATCGAGTGCTCCAGGCGCAGCGGCACAGCCAGCACCGGTGTGTCCCAGTCGTCGATGTACACGGCGAGCAGGCCGACGCCGGTCGCCCACTCGCCTGCCGCGAGCATGTCGCCCGCGAGCGCCGACGCCGCGAGCGCGTCCGAGAAGAGCAACGCCTCCTCGGCCTCGCCCAGGTTTGGCGAGTACGAGACGCGCACGCGGTGTGAGCTCTGCGTCAGGTCGGGCACGCGCGTGGAGCTGCCGAGCGACCGCGAGTGGTGCTGCGTCTCCTCGTCTCCGCTGTCGTCTCCTGAGGAGCTCACGTGGACGCTCACGTGGTTCTCGAACGCGTCGAGCAGCTCGGGGTTGTACCACGAGTCGAACTCGACTGCGAGCGCGTTGCGGATGCCACCGTAGCCCAAGCCTCCGCCGCCCGAGCCCAGCGCGACGGCGTGGTCGTTCTGCACCACGAAAGCAAGCCCGTCGCCTCCGCGCGAGCGGCACGACGAGTGCACGCGGTCCTGGGTTCGGCAGCGAGTCGACGCGCTAGCCAACCGGAGAGTGAAGCGCGACTCGAAGCCCTCGCGCACGTTCATGCGCCGCGGGTACCAGGCCGAGCCCGCGAGTCGCGCGTGCGATCCTGTGAGGCGCAGCGCCGGCCCGCACGCAGCCGTGATAGGCGCGGCCCCGAGCGCGCGCAGCGCGGCTGACAGACCCTCCGCGGCTGTCGCGCGTGCGTCCAGGACGCGCTTGGCCGGGGACGGAAGCGCGAACGGCGCGTTGGTCGGCAGTGAGCGGTGCGCGACGCCGCCCGAGAATTCGAGCGCCAGAGCGTCGGCAGCCGTCGACGCCGCCACGTACGTGCAGGTCGCCGTGGCGTCCGCGCTCGCGCCGAAGCCGTCGCAGCAGGACACGGAGCCGTTGGCGTTCTCCACCTGCGCGAGCCCACAAGCAGAGCGTTAGCGTGCGATCGGCGAACTCGAAGTAGGCGACGCGCGCTCGCACGTGGGCGTCGCCGTTGACGAAGAGTCCGACGTGCCCTTGATCTCCAATCTCGCCCGTCGGGCCGCGCGTCGGCGGCGTCACCGGCGCGGCCAGCAGCGCGCTCTGGTTGGTCAGCAGCCGTGCGCTGAAGCTCGGGAAGGAGATATCTGCGGCGCGTGCAGCGCATGCACGAGTAGCGGCGCGAGTGAGTGGGCGGCGCCTCGATGGTGTGCGGCGAGCCTCGCGGCGCGCACCGTGGGGGAGCGTCGACACGCACGAGGACGGCGACGACGGCTCGCCGACGACCGTGTCCAGGTGCAGCGGCGCCTGGAGGCGGCCGTAGAGGTCGATCGGCGGCGGGGCGGCGCGCCGACCGCCCTCGGTGAGCGGCGCGACGCGCACCTGGTACCCCGTGGCAGCCTCGAGGCCGATGAGTGTCGTGTGCGTCACGTTGCCCACGTCGACGGCGTCCGCGGGCGAGAAGTCGGCGTCCTGGCACCTCCTCCACGCCACGCGGTAGCCCGAGACGGTCATGGCGTCCCAGACGGAGGCCGGCGCGGCCCAGTTGGCGTCCAGCGCATGCGCCGCCACGTTGGAGACGGTCGGCTGGCGCAGCGGCGGCGCGATCGGCGCGGCGTAAGCCAGAGCGGCCGCCTCGTCGAAGAGTCCGGGCAGCGCGCCGAGCTGCACGCGCACGCGGGAGGGGAAGACCGGACGCGCACGCCAGCTCGGCGCCGCCGGCGGCAAGCGGCAGTGGACCTCGACCTCGGGGACGGCGTGCACGACGTCAAGGCACTCGACGCCGTCGACAGTGACCACGGCGTCGGCCGCGCCAAAGTGCCTGCCGGTGATGACGAGCCACTCGCCGCCCCGCCACGCGCAGTTGTACGTCGTGGCCGCGGGCGGCGGCGGCATGCTCGTGAGTGGCGCGCAGTCGTTCGCCCAGGAGGAGAGGAAGCTGTTGGTGGTCGTCTCGCGCGCGCTGCAGTTGGCCCTCGCCGACGTTGCGTTGACGCGCGCGGCCGCGAGCGGCTGCTCCTGCTGCTGGCTGCTGGCGCGGCTGGCGCCGGCGCCCGTGTCGGCGTACTCGTAGTCGAAGTACTGATCGAGGCACCCGCGCACGTGGGCGATCACGGGCGCTGTCGGCCGGCACGGCATCCGACTCGTGAGTCTCCCGCGCGGTGGCGGCCCCGCTGGCGCCTCGTACCCTTGGCGAAGGCGACCCAGTCGAGCTGGAAGCTCTGGCCGCTCGCCTGCGCCGATAGCGCTGGCGCCGCGGACGGCTGGACGCACGGGTGCAGTCGCACGCGGTGGATGGCGCCCGTCACGTGCCTCCACACTGGCACGTAGTAGAGCTCGCTGTCGAGCGAGGCCCCGCCGCCGCCCCGCAGCGCGAACGGGATGCGCACGGGGTCGTGCAGCGCGACGCGCTCGCGGCGCTCGCCCGGGTCCGTCTCGGGCTCGGCGGCGTTGCGCTCGAGCGCGACCATGGCGAGCGCGCACTGGCCCAGCGCCCGCATCCGCAGCACGAGCACGTCTCGGTCATCACTCGACACGTCGACGCGTAGCTGCGGCGAGTCGACGAACGCGCGCTCGAGGCGGCCGCTGGGGAGCGCCACGCCGCGCAGCACGCCGCCCGTGGCGTCCACCTCGATGCCCATCTCGAGCGGCGTGGATTGAGCCCAGCCGTTGGCGCCGTCGCTGAAGTCCCAGCGGACTGCGAGAGCAGGGCAGCAGCGCGAGCGCGAGTGAGAGCGCGAGCGAGAGTGAGAGAGAATGAGCGACAGAGCGGCCGGTAGGACGGTGGCCGACGCGTACGCGCGATCGAGTTCATGACGGTTGGCAGAGCCGACGCGCGCGGCCGAGTGGCCAGGCTCAGAGCGGCCAGCGCGGCGGCGAGTAGCCGCATGATGGCGCGAGGAGCGTCTGCGCAGGACGGCTCGAGTAGCGGCCAGCGCGGCGACCCTCACCATGAGGCGACTGAAGGGGCGTGCGATCTGTCAGCCACCGAGCCGACACGAAGCGCGCACCCAAGGTGGCATTAGGCTGCAACTCCCTCTCATCAGGCTCCTAAGGTGTTCAGCTAGCAGCCCCGGCCCCGTTAGGAACGAGTGACTTGGGGTTCCGAACGCATTCCGGTCGCCAACATGGCGCGAGCCGCGTGACGCGCCGAGCGGCTCTCGTGGCGACTGACGTAGCGGCTCGCCTCGCGATCTTTGGCGCGCTTTTCCCGCCTTCCCGCGCTGACGCCGAACGCCTTCAAACGCGGAGATCTTTGTTCCCATGGCTAAATCCTAGGAATTGTTGGTCTGACTGCGTCTCGTCCAAAGCCACATACCAATGCCAAGTGGAATGCTTCTATATGGAGCCTCAACTTGCTATTTACGGCTCTCTAAATGCCTGCCTTTGGCGCCACCCAAAATCACAGTCACTTCAACCACTCGATCCTGCGCGTTGGCGCGAAAATGAAAACCTCGTTTTCGAGGTGCAACCACCCGAGAAGGCGCTTTCGGTGGGGTTTTTCATGAAAAACCTTATTCCCCTGTCGCTCCCGCCGACTTTGGCGCCGCGAACGTGCGCGCCAAAGCCTGCCGGGACTATAATAATAGACCGGAGAAGCGCCTCCACCAAGCGGACGGACGGAGAAGGAAGGAACGCGTCGCGGGCTCGAGGCAAGCGCTTCCCCGCCGAGCTCCCGCCACCGTCGCTCGCTCTCGCCCACTGCCGCGCGCCGCCCGCCCGCCCGCTGGCCTACTGTGCGCCGCCGCCGATTTCCCCCTCCGCGGTCACTTTCCGGCGCGAGAAGCCACTTTAGACTCGACAGACCCGTGCGCGCTAGACGAAGATGCTGACCGAATCAGCCGGCGCGTCGGCGCTGCGCTCCAGGCGTGCGTCGGAAGGCCGAAAGAAGCGTCGCGCGGACGGAACGCCGTACGGGACAGCCGGGGCCGCGCACCCACCGCTCTCGGACGAGGACGACATGCTGGACGAGGACGACGCGAGCCGCCACCAGAGTGAGAAGCGCGGCTTCTTCTCGCGTCTCGTGAGCTACCTCCCCATCGTGGGCAAGCTGGTGCCGGAAGAGGACCAGGTGGCTGGTCCCTTCCACGAGGCTTCCGAGCACCCCGGCGACGACATCGAGACGGTCGACCTGATCGAGGACGACGAAGACGAAGATGAAGACGACGCACACGAAGGCGAAGAGTCCGCGGAAACGATCGAGGCTGAAGGGTCGGCTGTGTTTGTGGCGAGCAACGGACCGCCGCATAGCGAAGACGCTGAGTCGGTTGGCGCGGTGACGGTTCGCGGACCGCCGCCATCGCTGGACAAAGAGTCGCCGAACAGCGTCGAGGCTGGCGTGGACCGCCCGGCCTCGTCAGGGAAGAAGCGCTCTGCGCACTCGCCGAGTAGCGACCGCAACCCGCAGGAGACGTCGCCTTCCCACGCTCTTCGCTCTCGACGCATCAAGTCCCCGTCGCGTGACCGCGGCGCAGACAAGGCCGACATGGGTCCTGCGCTTCGTCCCCAGCGTAAGCGCAACGAGCAGCGCGCATTCCTCCCGGCACCGTCGCAAAAATCCAAGATGCTCCGGATCTCGACTAATCGCCGGCGAAAGTCGAGCTCGCCGTCGCCGTCCGACTCGGCCATGACGCTGATCAAGCAGCAGAAGACGATTTCATACGCTGAGTATGAGAGACTGTCGCGCCAACTGCGTGAACTGGTCGAGCCGACTGCGGAGTCTGCGCTGGCGCTGACGAAGAGTGCTCTGGAGGAGGGCCTGGAGGAGCGCGGGTCGCCTAACGGCTCGCCCTATGTCCCTGGGTCGATCGCTTCGCACACGAATGGGCACACCCCCGGATCACCTGTTCCTCGTCTCCAGAACGGCGAGAACGGCGCGGTCAGCTTGACATTCCGGAAGCGCATTGGGGTCCACGACACGCGTCCAATCGTGTTCACGGGCCCGGCGATGCGATATGCGCAGGAAGAGCGCCTTGACCGCCGACCGCGACCGTCGCGTCTTCTCACTGGCGTGAAGCGAGATGCTACCTCTCGGAGCGCATACTCGGCAGCGGTGGCTGAGAAGATTCTCTCGACGCTCAACAAGATCCAGAACCCGCTCGAACGTGAAGCGAAGAAACCGACGCCTTCGACGTCGCTGTCGTGGGCAAAGTACCATTTGGCACTCGTGGACGACTCCGCTGCTGCCTCTCGCGAGGTGCGCGACGAGCTGAACGCCCCGCCGACGTCTACACTTCCCCGTGTGCCGGTGGCTTTCTCGCAATCCCAGTCGACGTCCGCCCCGCTCGCTCTGAAGCCTGCTATCGAGACGTCAAGCTCCAAGTGGGACGGGTTTGCAGCTACGAAGACTGCGCTCCCATCTTCCCAAGCTGCCTCTGCGGCAGCGACATCAAGGAGCGTTCAGCCGAAGGCCATGACGACGGGCCAGTTCACGTTCACTCTGCCACGCAAGACGCTGGGTCGCGTTGATGAGGACGAAGACATGGGCATTCAGTTCGAGTTCTCGCCGCCGCCTGCGCTTCGCGAGCCACCGAAGAAGTCATCGACGAGCAGCTCTACCTTGCGAACAGGGACAGCTGCTCCCTTCTCATTCATGCCGCCGTCCCCGAAGGAGAAGGCTGAGTGGACTCCGAAGTCGGTGCCTCCGAAGAAGCCTGAAGCTGCTCCCAAGGCGTCGGATGCAGCGTCTAAGGTGGCTACTGCTGTGCCAATCATCTCAGGATCGAACCCGCTCGCTCGGTTCATGCAGGCTGCACCGGGGACGTGGAAGTGTCCGACTTGTTCGGTTGCCAACGAGGACAAGTACTCGAAGTGCCCCTGCTGCGAGACGGCGAAGCCTGGCGTGAGCTCCATCTCCAGTAAGCCGGCGGCGACTGCTGCTGCCTCCGCTCCCCCGAGCGGCAGTACGAACCCGCTCGCTCGGTTCATGCAGATTGCTCCCGGCATGTGGAAGTGCCCAACTTGCTCGGTCGCCAACAAGGACAAATTCGCCAAGTGTCCGTGCTGTGACACCGCCAAGCCTGGAGGGAGTGCCGTCTCAACCGTCCCGACGGATGCGGGCTCTGCTTCAAGCGCGAAGACGCCGAGTGGGTTCAGCTTTGGCGTCTCTCCAGCGAGCGGTACGTCTGGAAAGACATCAGCAAGCGCCACGTCGAGCAGCTTTTCATTCGGAGCTCCTCCGGCTGTGAGTGACGCTGGTGCGGCAGCAACTGCACCAAAGTCTGTTGGCTTCAGTTTCGGCGTTGCTCCCACTGGTGACAAGCCCAAGAACGACGCAGCGCCGTCCACCGGTGGGTTCTCGTTCGGGTTCTCTGCGCCTGAGAAGACGAGTGAGCCCAAGGCATCGATCGAGCCAAAGTCAAGCGGATTCAACTTCGGTGCTCCTTCCCAGGAGAAAAAGGACGCAGTCGAGAAGCTGTCGTTCTCGTTCAGCGCTCCAGCGAAGGATGCTAATGCAGCGACCATCGGCACAGATGCCGCTAAGCCACCGGCGCCGGCTTTTACCTTCAGCGCTCCTGCTGCCGACAAGGCGCAGTCGACCCAGCCAACGTTCAGCTTCACCGCCAGTACGCCATCGCCGGCGACGGGTAGCGAGTCAAAGACGAGCAAGAGAAAGACGAGCGAGCCTCGTCCGACGTCGGTCGAGAAGCCGGCTGGTGGGTTCTCGTTCGGCGTTGCGGCGACCACGAGCGCGAAGCCGTCGGAGGACTCGGAGCGACCATCGAAGAAACGCATAGCCCCCGTGATGTCCGCTGAAAAGCAGCCTGCCGCGCCAGCGTTTGCGTTTGGCTCCTCACAGTCGGACTCCACTGCGAAGACACCGGCTCCGACGTTCGGCGGGTCGTTCTCTGCCACTTCTAGCTCCAGCTCATTGGCGGCGACAGTGAGCTTTGGCGCTGCCAAGTCGGAGGAGAAAAAGCCCGCGGGTGTCTCCTTTAGCTTCGGGTCGTCCTCGGACGCGAAGAAGCCATCTGCGGGACCGAGCACGAGCGGCGCCACTCCGTCTAGCAGCTTCACCTTTGGCGTACCTCCCAAGCCTAGTGGCGACACGGCTTCTCCGAGCAAGTCTGGCGTGGCGTTTAGCGCGTCGTCTACGTCGACGGCGGCAAGTCCCGCGACGACTTTTGGCCCGTCCTCGTCAGTGTCGGAGTCCAAGCCTGCCGTGACATTCGGTGTGTCGTCGTCAGCATCGACACCACCCAAGCCCGCGGCGACGTTCGGATCCTCGCCAGCGCCAGAGCCGAAGCCTGCGGTCACGTTCGGATCCTCGCCAGCGCCAGAGCCGAAGCCTGCGGTCACGTTCGGCGCGTCGTCAACGTCGTCGACGCCGCCCGCGCCTGCAACCACGTTCGGCACGTCGTCAACGTCGTCGACGCCGCACGCGCCTGCAACCACGTTCGGTGTGTCTTCGGCGTCGTCTCCTGGCGACAAGCCCGCGTTCACGTTCGGGCAATCGGCGGCGAGCAGCGGCAACGCGCCGAGCTCGGCGGGGTTCGGTTCCTCGGCGGCAACGACGTCGGGCTTCAGCTTCGCGCCGGCGTCGTCGGTCGCGGCGGCCGCGTCATCGGCGCCGGCGTTCACGTTCGGTTCGACGGCCCCGCCGCCCACGTCTGGAGCGTCGGACGCGTCGATGGGCTCGTCCGGCTTCGGTGTGTCGTCTGCGTCCCCAGCGTTCGGGCAACCGTCGGCGGCGCCGGCTCCCGCCTTCGGGCAGCCACCCAGCGCGCCGTCCCCGGCATTCGGGCAGCCACCCAGCGCGCCGTCCCCAGCGTTCGGGCAGCCGTCAGCGCCTCCGTCGACGACGTTCGGCGCTGGCGTGGGCGGCTTCCGCAGCATTTCGCCGGCGCCAGCCACGACTTTCGGCGCGGCCCCCGCGGTGTCGGCCCCTGCGGCCTTCTCGTTTGGCACGGCGGTCAGCGCAGCGGCTCCCCCGCAGACGCAGACGACGTTCGGGTTCGGCGCGGCGCCCGCTCCTGCAGCCGCTCCGGCCTTCGGTGCGGCTGGCGGCTTCAACGCGCCGGCTCCGGGCGGCTTCGGCGCGCCAACCGCGGGCTTTGGCACGGCGGCTCCTCCCGCGTTTGGCGCGGCTGCGTCAGCTCCGGCCCCGGCGTTTGGTGGCGCGGCGGCGCCGACGTTCGGCAGCGCGCCAGCCGCGGGCTTCGGCGCGGCGGCCCCGGCGGGCGGCGCTCCGGCTTTCGGCGGCTTCGGCGCGGCTCCGGCCGGCGCGGCCCCGGCGTTCGGCGCGGCCGACAGCGGCTTCTCGGTCGGCGCGGCGCCGCCGCAGCACGCCAAGGGCCGCCGCATCCTGCGCGCGCGGACGCGGCGCGGCGCCTAGACTGTGTTCTCTGCCGGTGCTATATTTATGGACCATGACTCTACGACTGCCTCACCTGGCGCAAATGCCGAGGAAGCCGTCCTTGGAGCCGAGGTTCTGTAATGCCGACCCCCTGTTACTTGTGAAAGGGGCCGGCTGCCAGCAGCGACTCTGCTGTCACACAAGCTCGTGCTGCTTGAGTCGGCGGTCGACTGCGCTCGATACTGGAGAAACAGCGGTGCGAGCTTTCTGGACGTCCCAACAGCATTTGCCAGCAACGGCTCAAGTCGACTCCCACCGCACAAGTCTGTGCATGCTGTGTACGCAGAGCGTGTAGGACGTGGCAGGACCTGCCGAGAGGTCAGGCGCGATTTATTCGAGTAGCGAGCAGGAAGAACGAGAACAAGGATTACATTACGTGTGAGTGAGCCTCGGCGTTGAGTACTTGCTGCGCGCCGTCGAGAGTGCGTGGCGGAAGCGCGTTCCAACAAAGCCTGTTCCAGGCGGATCACTAGCGTCAATGACACCAACCAAGTGCGGGTCGTCTCCTTCGGCACCACCGACGCCACTGACTTCCATGAGCTACGGGAGGGTCGCCCGATGGTGAGCACGCAGCACATCTGCAATGGATGGTTCCAGTGCGCGGCGGTCGGTATGGCGAAGAACGCGCACAGCCTGTACTCCCGCAACGTTGCGAAACGCCTGCGCGTCTACATCATTGACAAGTACGCCGCGTCGAGAGCCGTCGCCAAGGATGTTCTCGACGGAGTCTTCCCCGAGACGTTCGAGCCGGTATATGTGCACGTGGCGGACCCGACTGCGATGGAGCTGTGCGAGCGCATACCAAGAACGAGCAGTGGCAAGATCAGTTGGACCCCACACGATCTGATGCCAGTGGATTACGAGTTCTTGCAGCACGTTGAAGCAGTCAACGAGAAGAATGCAAACGACTCAAAGTACAAGCCGAAGCGAACGTTCTCGGTTCTCCCGACGAAGCAAGGATGCAAGGCGAGCTCGCTGGTCCTCCCGAGTCGTGCACCGTGGTCGGATTCGGAGATTGTGGTCTCGCCGGCAAGAATATGGTCAAGAAGTGGCCGGCAGGTCCAGTCAGGGAGTTCGTCCAGCGGCTCTCGCATCTCTGTGAAGTCGTCGTGATCGACGAATACCGCACAAGCAAGAAGCATCATAAGTGCAGCACGGTCGCCGACGTCGAGAACCAGTAAGAGGAGCGCGTCTGCCGCGACGGCGTTGTGCGTAAATACTCGGTCCACAAGGTGCTGCACTGCCTGAAGAAGCATGGCGGGTGCGGAAAGACAGCGGTCGGTGGACCGAAGAGAGAGAGAGAGAGAGAGAGAGAGAGAGAGAGAGATGTCCTAGTAGCATAGGCACCCATCTGGGTGCTCCCAGTGACATGGGAGAGAATCTGTGAAAGCAGGCTTGTTGCTGACAGCCGGCCCGTTTCACAAGCAAAACGGGGTCGGCATTACGGAACCTCGGCTCCAAGGACGGCTTCCTCGGCATTTGAGCGAGACGAGGCACAGTCGCACGGAGTCATGCCCCTTCAGAGTCTCGCGGAGATCGGCGCCCGCCACGCCCGCGCAGTCGACGCATGTTCGTCCACGGACTGCGCCGCTTGGAATTGGGGTCGCAATGGACACTACGGCGCACTTCCACCTCCTCCTTAGCCGAGAAGAGTCGTTATGCATCATCTGCGCGATTTCATTCGATGCAAATCTCGAGAGGCACGTGTCCGCGTTGAAGCCGGCGACCTGCGGCCGGGCCGAGCCCGAGCGGCCCGCGCGCCGCTCGCAGAGCCGCAGCGAGCGCAGTCGCGGTCGCGGCGCCACCCGAACGCCAGCTCTGCGCGGCGTTCGACAAGTCGGCTGGCGGCGCGTGTATAATTACCGCGGGGCGTTTCCCGCCGCTCGCCAAACCGCCGCGCTGGCACCACAAGCGCTTCCACTGCGCTCGCCCCTGCTCGCTCTCGCGCTCACGCTCGCACTCGCTCGAGCGACCCGCCAGCATGGCCGACGGCGCGCAGGACGCCGCGCCGGCCGCGGCCGTGGGCGTCGGCAACTACAAGGGCGTCATGCTGTGCAACCGGCCGTTCCAAGGCGCCGCCGCGGCGCTGGCGCGCGAGGCGCGGCGCCCCGCGGCCGCCGGCCCGTCCGCGCTCGACAACAGCAAGGCCGCCTTCCTCGCTGGTTGCCCGGGCGAGCCGCTTGGCATGAACGTCCCCATCCTGAGCGAGCCCGCGGTGCGTTGGCTCGTTGGCTTGTTGGCTCGTTCGTCGCCCAGGCGCCGACCGCCCGTCGGACGGAGACGCCAGTGGGACGGAGACGCCAGCGGGATGGAGAGCGCGGGTGTGCGGGTGCGTGGGTGCGCGGCAGTGTACTGACGTGGATGCTTGCTGCACTGGGTGGCCTGGCCCGGCCGCGGCAGCACGCGGTCAAGCGCGACCGGCGGCACACGGCGCTGTCCAAGCACCGCAAGTGGCTGCACGAGCTGCAGGCTGAGCGCGCGCGGCTGCAGGCGGCGCTGGCCGAGGACGACGCGCGCCGACGGCAGCGCAGAGATCGGTGCGTGTGACGTCTGCTCTCTCTCTCTCTCTCCCTTTCTTCCTTTGTCTTTCTCGCTCGGTCGGTCGATCTGGTTAGCTACGGGCGGACTGAGACCCGGGCGACCGCGGCGCTGCAGGTTCTCGGAGCGCGAGGCCAAACTGCGTGCTGGCCGCGACCGCGGCGCAAACGCAGCTGAGGATGGAAGCGGCGAGGTGGACGACAACAACGCGGCGGCCGCGGCCAGAGCGGCGCGGCAGCAGCGACCGATGTGGGCGTTGACGAGGGAATCGGCCGAGGAGAAGCGCGAGGACCTGGAGGACGCGGCGGCCGACGCGCTGCTGGCCTTCGCGCGCGATCTGGACATCGACCAGTTCCTGGACGACGTGGAGATCAAGGCGCGGGTGGCGCAGGTCGAGCAGCAGCTCGCACAGGTGCAGGCAATGGTGGAGCTCGAGGAGGCGCGGGAGCGGCGCGAGCAGCCGCAGCAGCCGGACGACGACGTGTCCGAGAGCGACGCGCGCGCGCAGCGGCCACAGACGCGGTCGCAGACGCAGCCGCAGGTCGGCGAGTCGGACGACGAGCTGGGTGGCGACGCGGACGCGGACGACGACGACGACGCGCGCAGCGTCGCGAACTCCGTGCTGTCGGAGAGCAAGTCCATGCGCGCGGTACACTCGGCGCGCTCGGTGGCGGCTCTCGCGCGGCGCGCAGAGGCCAAGCTGGCGCCGACCGAGGCCGCGGCCGTGGCGGCCCCGCGCGTCGTGACGGTGGACGAGGAGCAGGGAGCGCGCATGCTCATCAAGCGCCACCCGAGCAACCTGCCATACATCCGCCGCAACCCAGCCGTCTGAGTCTGCATGATGGCGGAGCAATCAACGCTTCCAAAACCAAATCAAATGGCCAGCTGTTCTTGAACTGGTCCAATAAACGCCCAGGTGACACAAAGAGACAGATTGGCAGGCAAACAGGCAGATTCGCCACAATGGATACATTCCAGCGTGGCGGCCGGCGACCGGCGGCCCTTGGCGCCGCGCTCTCGCCTCTTCCTCGCCTCCTCCTCGCCTCGCGCCAACGCCCACCATCCGTCCGTCCGTCCGTCCGCCGCTCGCATGGTCCGCCCGCTGTCCGCCGACGTGGCCGACGCGGCCGGCGACGCGTCTGCGCGCGAGCCGCGCGGAGCGCTGCTGTGGTCCCAGCGCGGGCTCTCGCGCGTCCCTGGGGAGCTACTGGCGGCTCCAGGGCTGTCCACGTCGCTCGTGCGGCTCGACCTGAGCCTCAACCGGCTCGAGAGCCTGCCGGACGCGGTCGGCGCGCTCTCGGCGCTGCGCGAGCTGCTCGTGCACGGCAACGCGCGGTTGGCGGCGCTGCCTGATGCCCTAGGTCGCTGCGACCAGCTGCGCGTCCTGGACGCGAGCTCCACGGCGCTGGCCGCGCTGCCGAGCGCGCTGGGTCGCCTCGAGCTGCTGCGCGTGCTCGCGGTGACTGACACGCCGCTCGAGCGCCGCTGGGTGGCCAAGGGCGTGCTGCCGCCGCCCGCCACCGATCGCCAGGGCGACTACCACCTTGACGACCGATACTACTACGCCGACCTCGAGGCAGATGGCAGCGCCGACGGGGACGACTCACCCTGTCACTGCGCGCTGCGCGAACTGCGCCGCAAAGACGAGCGCGCGCGCCTCAAGCGTGAGCTGCGCGACGCGCTGCGCTTCGGCTTATACCGGCTCGACCGCAGCGACGCCGAGGCGCACGCCGAGCTGGATGCCGCGCTCAAGCGCGTGCTCGCGCGCTTCCCGTTGGCCGACGACCTGCGCGCGCTCGTGCGCAACGCCGAGCGCTTCTTACCACGCGACTTCTCGCCCGCCGCCATGCGCGCCGTGGACCCAGAGGCCGTGCGCGCCGCCTTCGACGCCTGCGCGCGCGCCAGTGAGCGCGACAAGCGCGCCGCCGATCTAGAGCTGCGGCTGCGCGCGCTCTACTTCGGCCGCGTCGAGCCGCCGGCAGCCGAGGACATGGTGCGCCGCATCTACGCCCACGTGCCGGCGCTCGCCGACGTCAAGTTCCTGCTCGCGCACGCCGCCGAGCTGCTGCCGGCCGACCCCGCAGCCGTTGACGGCGCCGACGTGCGCCGTCGCATTGGCGAGCTGCAGCACCGACTCGCGGCTGAGCGCCAGGCTGCCACCGACAAGCTGCTCGCCGCCGTCGCCGCTATCTACAGCGATACCGAGCCGGACCAGGTGCAGGCGCTCGTCGCGCAGGTCGCCGCGCTCTTCAAGGTCCGCTTGCTTCGGCTCTTGGGGCTGCCACGGCTCTGCGGCGCATGATGACCGACTAACCGCTCTTGGGCTCGATCGTGTGCGTGCGTGTGTGTGCGCATGTGTGCACGTGGCTCGACGCGGGTCGCAGAACACGAAGGATCTGCGCAGCCTGGCGGCGGACGCAGCCAGTCTCTTCCCGGGTGAGTTCCTCAACGCGCACGCGGCCGAGATCCGCGCCGCCTTCCTGCGCGCCAAGGCCGACGCCATGGGCGGCGCGGTCGCGGTCAGCGCGGCGAACACGCGCAAGCGGCTCAGCGCCACCACTGCGCGCGCCAAGTAGCGCGTCAATGATCCTCGCTCAACACGCACGCTGCCTCGTCCATCAGCCACAGGCTCTCAAGGCTGCGGATCCGCGCCGGCGCGCGGTGTGACTTGCGCGTGGGCCGTCAGGCTCTCCTCGATCAGCGACAGCTTGAACGCGCGCACCTCAGCGCGACACAGGTCGATGTGCGCCTGCGCCTGGCCGCAGTCTTCGCCGCTGGCAAACAGCACGGACGCATGCCAGCTCCGGAGCGCGCCGGTCGCCGCGCCACTAGTTTCTGCCTTCTTGTCGCAACGGCAGCCGCGCACCGGCACGGCCGACGCCACCGTCAGGTGCAGCACGCGCTCGTCCTTGCCGTCCACCGAGCAGTAGGTGCGGTGCATTGGGGCCCACAACCGCACGGCGCCGAACGAGTCGTCGCTCGGGTCGTACTCGCCCTGCTTGGCGCTCCTCTCCACCAACACGGCCGCCTCCGGGTTCAGTACCATCAGCAGCTTGGCGGGAGATAGCAGGAAGCGCTGCTCGCGCCACATGCACGGCAGCGCCACCATGCCGTCGAGCCGCACAAGCGCGTTGCCGGTGGCTGCAGCCGACAGCGCGCTCGTGTGCGGGTGCCTGAATGCCGACAGCCTCTCCAGGTCATCGCGTCGGTACCGCGCGTCCACGAGCTCCCGGAGCTTGCGCAGTGTGAGGAACACGCGCGTCGACTGACGACACGCCTCCATCTCGTTCACCGGATCTCGGAGTTCCAGTGCAGGCGCCTTGGACGTCGCGGCCTTCATCTTTGGGTCGCCGTCGTCTCCTGGCGCAGGATCCTCGACCAGTAGCTCGAACGGCGACGAGCCCTGCAGGTTCAGCGCAGCAGGGAACGCAGTCCGGTGGAAGGCCGCCAGCTCGTCTTCCACCACGTACAGGAACAGATCCACGTCCGCCATGGAGCCGCGCATGCTCTCCATCACGAGGTGCGCGGCACCGGAGTGCAGCCCCTTGAGCTTCGCCGCGTGCTGCGGAACCAAGCGCAGCGGCGTCTCTGCGCGCGGGTCGAACACCAGGTCCAGGAGCAGGCGAACGCAGAGCTGGACACTCACGAGTCGGCGATTTTGGTTTCGGGTGAGAACCTCCAGCACGTCGTCGACCAGCCAGTGAGGGTACTGCTCGCGCGGCGGCGATGCGGTGGCATCTGCTGAGGCTGGAGCGTTGCCATTGTCCGATCGACGAGAGCCATTCGACGATGCCGACGACATGGTGGCTTGCTCCTCCGTGTCTCCGTCCTCGTCCGCATCCTCGTCCTCGTCCTCGTCCACGTCCTCGTCGCTCAGGCTCTGTTTCCCGGTCTCGTCCGTCTCGTTCGCGGTGCCACGCAGCCGCTTGTGCTGCTGGTTGCGGAACGGGAGGATGCCGAGCTCACGCAGCAATGAATGGTCGACCGACGAGCTGTTGACGACGCTGAGCACGAGGAGGACCGCCGCGGAGGAGAGGCGCTCATCCTGCGACTGCATTAGCGCCAGCACCGATGCGCGGAAGTAGTTGGAAGAGGATGATGCGGGACCAGGCACAAAGAGCTCGACTTCATCGACTGGCCACTCGCCCATCTCGAATCGCGTCTGTAGGTAGCAGAGTGGCGAGTCGCAGTCGGTGGCTGAGTGAGCACGGAAGGCGTGAGGCGCCAACTCCGCCGTCTTGCCAAAGCTCTCCCCGCTGTCTCTGTCTTGCGAGTGCTGGTGCTCCTGCCGACGCGAGCCGGCGCCAAGCGCAGTTGAGGAGTAGTCGAAGCAGTCGGGGGCGTCGGGGCCGAGGAGCCTACAAGGTAGAGCATCAACCACGCGGTTATTCCACCCGACCGATTCGCTCACTATGGCTACAGCAGCCAACATACATGAAAGCGACGGCGTTCACGAATGGCGGGTGCTCTAGGATGCCGAGCATCCGCGTCATGAGATAGAGCGCGAGCCGTGTGGAGACGCGCTGAGGCGGTGGGTTGCAGTCCGGGAGCACGCTGGCGGCCAGCAGCGCGCGCACATGCAGCGCGTAGAGCCACTCACCGACCTTGTAGCAGAGCTCCGGGAGGTTCACGTCGAGGATGTCCTGCAGGTAGTAGCAATGGTCGATGTACTCGTCAACGGCCTCCTCGATCCTCTCGACGAGTGCGGCGGACGGGAGCGGCTCGCCCGGGCCTGTCGGCCACGCGTTGAGCAGTCCCTGGATCTTGAGTGCCACATCGTTCGCGTAGTCGGCGATGTCGCGGAAGTAGCGCATGCCGTCGTGGCGCAGAATGAAGGAGCGCACGCGCTCGTCGGGCACGCGCAGCACGTTGAGCGTGAGCGTCTTGACCGCGACCTTGATCATGCCGTCGTGGCAGCGGCCGAAGCGCAGCGCGCGTGCGTAGAGCGGGAAGCGTGCCGAGGCCGAGTCGAAGAAGAACTGCACCGTGTCCGCGTTCAGGCGCAGCGAGAGCGCCTTGAGCAGTGTGACGTACCAGTCGCGCACGTCGTCATGGTCGTCGACGGCGAAGGGACACTCGAGCAGGCGGTTGACGTAGTTGTTCGAGAGGAAGTAGTAGAGCGACGTGCGCGTCGAGATGTTCTGCACGAGGATGCTGAGCGTCTGCAGCAGCTGGATCTGCACCGGCACGGCCGGCGCGCTCGCGCCCAGCTCCACGAGCAGCGCGAGCACGTTCTGCTCGCCGAAGTAGTCGAAGAAGGACGCCGCCGTGTATGGCTCCTGCGCGTCGGTGGCGGCGGCGTCGGGGCTAGCAGCGGCGTCCGCACCGCGTCCGCGGTGCTGATCCGAGTAGATGAGGAACTCGGAGAGCACGCGCAGCAACTCGACGACGTCCGCCGCGGGCAGGCGCGCGAAGTCGCGCAGCTGCGCGTGCAGCTGGCGGAAGTTGGCCAACGTGAACTCCACGCGCCGCCCCGCGAAGAAGCGACCGTCGGACAGCGCGCCGCCGCCCGCGGCGCCCGCGCTCGCGCTGTTGCCCATGGCGTAGGCGCTCGCGTCGCCGCAGGGAAGGGACTGCCGCGCACGGAGGAGAGCGGGCGGGCGTGCGGTGGCGCGGGCGTTCGCGTATGAGGAAGAACACGCTGCCGCCTCGGGCGGACGGCAACTCCTTTACTAAGTACGACTCGTTGGGTATCAATTCCCGATTAGGTACGCTGGTAGGTGGACCAACTCTCCGATTAGGTGCGCTTCAATGCGTCCTTGTAATGCCGCCTCGGCTGGCAGGCGAGAGCGCGATGGCAACGACGAGGACGGCGCCGGGCTTCGGCGGTCTGCCGCTGCACGCCGACGTGGCGCGCGCGCTGGCGGCCATGGGCTTCCGCGAGCCGTCGCCGATCCAGCTGCGCGCGCTGCCGGTCGCGCTGTTCGGCAACGACGTGGTCGGGCAGGCCAAGTCGGGCACAGGCAAGACGGCGGTGTTCGGCGTCGCGGCCGTGGAGCGCGTGATCTCGGTCGCGCCTCGAGACGACGCTGCGGGACAGCCAAGTGCGCCGCTGGTGCTGGTGCTGGCGCCGACGAGAGAGATCGCGGTGCAGATCGAGGCAGTGCTGCGGCAGATCGCGCGCTTCCGACCCGACTGCCGCGTGGTCGCGTGCATCGGCGGGCTGCCAGTCACGCAGGACCAGCGTCGGCTGCGCGCCGGCTGCAGCATTGTTGTGGGCACTCCTGGGCGAGTGCGTGCGCTGATCGATCAGCGCGCACTCGCGTGCCAATCGCTGAGGCTGCTGGTGCTCGATGAGGTGGACAAGCTCCTGGCGGACGACTTCGACAAGGAGGTGCCGCGCCGATAAGCCGTGCTGGGTGGGCACCGTCGACGAGGAGCTGACACAGCTGCGTGTGCGTGTGTGTGTGTGTGTGTGTGTGTG
>JAADYC010000416.1:0-21106 GCA_023338135.1 Phytopythium kandeliae | reverse complement strand
GTTGCAGCGAGTGATCGAGCAAACGCGCGCGCTGGTTGCCCAAGGCGAAGCCGGCGTCCAGGGACTGAGTCTCCACGTCCACGAGCCCAACACGGACGCCATTCGGTTCTACGAAAGCATGGGCTTCCGCGAACACGCGCGGCTGGAGGGCTACTACCGGCGACTGGAGCCCACGACAGCCATCGTTATGCACCTCGAGCTGCCGTGACGGCGCTCATCGAAGCGGCAGTTCACATTCAAGCCGGCGGACGGCAGGGAGCTTCCGCCTCATCCTCATGTGCATTCCTCCGGAGGCTAATAGTACGCCTTAAAGGTGGCCTGCGAGAACTGGTCGAAGTTCATCGAGTTGTCCCAGCGCGAGCTGAGCGGAGGCACACCCTTGGGCAGGTTCTCAGTGCGCGCGGCGGCCGCAGGGTCCTCGCCCTCGGGCACGCGCATGGGCTCCTCCGGCAGCGGCTGCATGAAGACGGCGAGCGTCTCGCGGTTGACACCCGTGACCTGCGGTCCGCGTACGGCGTGCGGCGTGGCCTGCAGCGCGCCGCCCGAGAGGATCTGCGACGACTCGCCGATCTGGTAGACCAGGTGGCCCGGCGGGATGTTCGCCTTGACGATCTCGCCCTTGCGGTTCTTGACGTACAGCCCGGCCTGCGCGTCCGGGTTGGCCACCGGTGCACCGTCCGCGTCCGTGAACATGGCCTGCACGAGCCCCGTGAGCGCGCCGTGGTCGTTGTGCCAGCCGCACCACGAGAAGGAGTCCTCGAGCGTCGTAGCCTGCTGCTGCGCCGCGATCTGCTCCTCCGACAGCGAAAAGTAGTGCAGCAGCCTGCCGAGCGAGCGGTCGTCAGCGATTCGCCAGCAGCGCGACCGCCAGTAGCGCAGCCGCCAGGGCCGACGTACCGCGCCTTGGAGCACTTGGCCGTGCTGATGATGCGGTGGAGCTTGCCCGGTTCGTACGCCTTGATCTTGGACTGCGCCAAGGTGCGTGTCAAGCGGTCGGATCAGCTCAGTGCTACTCGCACGCGCGACACCAGCCAACGCTCGCGGCTTTACCTCAACGAGCGCGTCGCACTGCTGGGCGATGAGCAGCCCAGTATCGACGATGAGCTGCCCGAGCGCCATGAACGCCGACTCGAGCGTGGGGATCTCTGTGCCAGCCACGCCGACGTCAGCAGGGAGCGCGCGGCCGGATAGCCACGCACGCGTGAGCAGACGCACCGTCGGGCCAGATATTCGGGTGGTAAAAAGCCGGGTACTTGTCGATGAGCTCCTGGTTCCCGTTGGTCACGTCGTTCGTCTCCGGGTTATTGTAATACGAGCCCTTGGAGAAGTCGGGCTTGCCCTGCAGGTTCTCCTTGCCGTGGCTCCACCCGAAGCTGTAGTACGCCTTGGCGAGCGAGTACTTGTCCTTGACTTCTTCCGGCAGGTTCGCGAACCTGTCGCTCGTTCATTCGTTCGTTAGTGCCGGGCGACACGCGCGCGTGCGCGCGAGAGAGAGAGAGAAAGAGAGAGGCCTGTTCGAGCCTCCGTGTGCTGCTCACTTGAAGGCGAGCGGAAGCAGGTCGTCGCGCTTGGGGTTGAGCCCCGGCACGCCGCTGACCACGACGATGCCCATGCCGTCGTAGCCGAAGGCCTCCTCGATCACGGCGCTCAGGTCGGCCTTGGCCGTCAGGTCCGCGTACGATACGATAGGCACGTTGCGCGTCTCGGGGGTCTCGAACGCCGGCATGTTGGCAGGCGGCGGCGGCGGCGGCGGCGGCAGCGGCGGCAGCGATGGCGATGGCTCCACGGCGTTGAGAGTTCCTGAATGGCCGTCATCAACATCGGTCTCCTGCGTTGCAGCTTTTGACGGACTTTGGACTGCAGCCCTACCCCCTATAGATCAACCAATCAGTGCGCGTGAAAGCAATGCTTGGTATGTCGGGCAGTGAATGCGGGGGCAGAGAAGGGAGCTCGGACGGCATTTGGCTTGAGCAAAGTATGTGGCGCGCGTCTACGGCAGCGGTAAGCAAACACCAGTCGCGGGGAAGTGGAGGAGCTTCGAATTCGCCTTCTCATTGGCTGAATGAGCGAGCGCATTCATCGGTTGATTTGCTAAAAAGGGGCTTTTGGCGCGAACCATATACCCGACCTTGAAGTCGATCGGTGGTGGAGCAGCGCCAAGCTCAGGCACGCCGCTCCGCTCCGCGCCGAGCTCCTTCTCCTGCTCGTCCAGAGGCTCGTTCTGCACGCTCGAGCGCGTCGCGGCGTCTGCGCTGTTCTTCTCCTCGACCATCGACTTGCATTCAACAGTCCCTTGCAGCGGGACGGCACGTCGGCGTCTACGAGAGGGACGATCGCGAGTCTGCGGCTCGAACATGACGAGGTCCACAACGTGCGAGCACTGGCGAGAAGCCGCTGCATGCTCAAGCGTGTGCACGGACAGCCTGCTAAGCGCGCTTAGGTGATTGAACGCGACGAACCAGACAATACACGGGTTGCGGAGCTCGGTGTGGTCGCCACGAGAGCCGATGCGAGCGTCTCAGCTGCCCGCGAGTGCTGGAACTCCACATCCCGAAACTCCCGGAGCGATAAGAGGCTCAATTTGACCTCTCATCTCGGCGAAATGGCCGACGGGAGCGCTCAGTGAGGCGCCGATGAAGCCGCTGTCTCGATGCACTAGGAGGCTTTGTAGCCCGGCCTCGTCGTTCACGCGCTGCAGTCGTGAGCAACTGCCAGCGCTGGCACCAAGGCACTGCCGCAGTACTCCAATGTATTGCGGAATGACTGCGGAGTACGCGATTTGGCGATGCGAGAGTTATTGCGCTTCAGATCAGGCACGCAGTCCGGTGTTGTGTCTCGCTCATTTGTCGCCGATCAAGCCTCCAGCTCGCGCCAGCTGCTGCCGGTCGCCGAGCGCGAGCACCAGAGAGCGTCCGTCCGTGCATCGAGAGCATTCGCGCAGCAAGCCACGCCGCGATGCATCGGTCTGCGTGCGTGATACAGGCGCCGCGCGCCGCCACGACTGGACTCGCGGCAGCGCTCGCTTTCCCCCCGACGCGGCGGTCAATCGGCGGCAGGTACGGCGGATGACTGACTGCCACCTGCCACCTGGACGCTCACTGCCTCCTTTGGCACGCGCGCTTGCATGCGTGGCGGAGCACAGCGACATGTGCCGATCTCGTCGGATTAGTCGTCCGTCTCTCTTGCAAACGTATCCATCACAACGAGCAAACACACCTGGTTTTGAGCTCAATGCTGTCGTGACTGCGATGATGCGCGCCTACGTCACTCCGACCCAGTAGTGTCTACCACACTAATTGTGAACTAGGTCGCTGATTGGCGGAGGCATTATTTTGGGCTTGAAGACTGTGCCTTTAGCCGGATCGGTGGCGGGAGTGACACATTCGCTCCGATCTTCCCGCTCCTCGATGAGTCTATGCGTCTACTCCGATCGGCGGCCAGCAGCCCCGCCGCGCCTCATTCTCGGACCCGCCGACGACGCGCCAAGTGAGCCAAGCGAGCGAGTGTCGCCGTTCCTCCTCCCTCCTCCTCCTTCCTCCCCTGCGAGCAGCACAATGAGCGCGCTGGGCAGCCGACTGGCAGGCCAGGTGGCCGTGATCACCGGCGCGGCGGGCGGCATCGGCCGCAAGTCGGCCATCCTGTTCGCCAAGCAAGGCGCCGCTGGCGTCGTGTGCGCCGACCTGAACGAGGAGGCAGCGGCCGAGACGGCGCGCCTGGTGACGGAGGAGCTGCACAAGCTTGGCGCGCCGAACGCGGCGTCCGTGGCGCGACCCGTTAAGGTGGATGTGGCGAAGCGCGAGGACGTGGAGAAGATGGTGCAGGTGGCCGAGAAGGAGTTCGGGAAGCTCTCGATTCTCTTCAACAACGCCGGCATCATGCACTCGGCCGACGACAACGCCGAGACGACGGAGGAGGATGTGTGGGACCTGACCATGAACATCAACGTCAAGGGCGTTTTCTTCGGCTGCAAGTACGGCATCCCGGCGCTGCGCCGCGCCGGCGGCGGGTCCATCATCAACACGGCGTCGTTCGTGGGGCTGCTCGGCGCCGCCACGCCGCAGCTCGCCTACACGTCGAGCAAAGGCGCTGTGATCGCCATGACGCGCGAGCTCGCGACCATCCACGCGCGCGAGAACATCCGCGTGAACGCGCTCTGCCCCGGGCCGCTCAACACGCCGCTGCTGCAGAAGTTCCTGGACGACGAGGCTAAGAAGCAGCGCCGCCTGGTGCACGTGCCCATGGGCCGCTTCGGCGAGGCCGCCGAGATGGCCAAGGCCGCGCTCTTCCTCGCCAGCGACGACGCCTCGTATGTCACGGGCACGTCGTTCGTCGTGGACGGCGGCATCACCTCGGCCTACGTGACAAGCGAGGCAGACGTCGACCCCTTCGGCGGCCCGAGCGAGGTCTAGGCGCTGGTCGGGACCCGATCGGAGCCGAGCGGAGCGGCCTGGCGTCCCGAGTTCGCACGAGCGGCGAGCAGGGCAGCAAGGACCGAGTGCAGCGTGGTTGGCTGCTGCGTAGGCAAGTAGATGCGGCCGAACGGCGCGCGCCGATGCAAAACGGAGAGCTCCCTTCCTTCGTCCCGTTCCTCCTCCTCCTGGGTAGAAGGAGCTCGTCAGCCGCTGTCGAGGCACAAGAAGGACCGACCCGATCGATCCTGTTATCTTGCTCGCTACGGACCGGCGCCTCGCGCCACCTACGCCGCCTGCGCGTCTCTACTTCTCGCCTGTCAACCGGTCGCCGCCTTAGACGCGGAAGTTCCACGCCTTGAGCTTGGTGACGGCGCGGAAACCGTGCTTGGAGAGGCTCGCACCCTTGCCCGAGTCGCGCATGCCCGTCCACGGGAGGTAAGGGTCCAGCACGTCGCAACGGTTCATGTACACCGTGCCGGCGCTGATCTGCGCGCCGAGCGCGAGCGCGCGTTCGCGGCTGGGCGTGAACACGGACGCCGTGAGGCCATAGGCGCTGTCGTTGATCTTCTCGATGGCCTCAGCGTCCGACTTGACCTTCTGGACGCCCACGATCGGCCCGAACGACTCCTCCTTCATGATGGCCATCGAGTCGTCGCAGTCCGCCAGCAGCGTCGGCGAGTAGAAGCGGCCCTTGCCCTTGGCGTCCGTGACCGCACCGCTGCCAACCACCCGGCGGGCACCCTTGGCCATGGCGTCCTGGACCTGCAAGCGGACGCGCGCGCACATCGGCGACTCGGCGTGAGTGATCGACCGAGACGGACTGAGTGGCGCCTACCGCGAGAGATGTGGACGTACGTGTCCGTCGAGCAGCGCCGGCGCCGACGGCAGCGCCATAGGCCCGAGCGACGTCGCCGGGTCGAATGGGTCGCCCAGCGTGTAGGCCTCGAACAGGCTCTTGGCCTTCTCGATAAACTGCTCGTACTTGGCCTCGTGCACGTAGATGCGCTCGACGCCGCAGCACGACTGGCCCGCGTTGTAGCACACACCGTCGACGAGACCCTCGGCTGCGGCCTCCGCGTCCGCATCCTCGGCGACGTATCCCGCGTCCTAGGCGCGGCAGCAGGCAGCATCGAGTGAGCTCGTGGCTGTCAGTCTATACATGTGGCGGATCCGCGGTCGGCAGGGCCGCCGCCGTGCTTACGTTGCCGCCGAGCTCGAGCGTCACGTCGATGAAGCGGCTCGCCGCCGTCTGCTGCACCTGCCGGCCGCTGCAGTGCGTCGCGCAGCAGCGTCAGCGCCACATCGAGGCGAGTCGGGTGACAGCGCGAGGCGCGTACCCGTTGACGGAGCCCGTGAACGAGACGAACGAGATCTCGGGGCGGTGGATGACCTCGGCGGCCGTCGCGTGGTCCACGAACGAGGCCTGCAGCACGCCCTCGGGGAAGCCCGCTGCCCGGAACGTCGACTCGTAGTGCTCGCCACACAGCGGCGTGCGCGGCGAGTGCTTGAGGATCACCGAGTTGCCTGCTCGAGGAGCGCGCGAGAGAGAGAGAGAGAGGGAGGGAGGGAGGGAGAGGGAGAGAGTCATCGATATCGGCACACGGACGTCAGTCGACGGAGAGCTCGGAGACTCGGTCGCTCATCGGCGGGAGCGGTCGCACCGGCCAGGACGGACGGAATGATGCTGTTGACGGCCGTCATGAGCGGGTAGTTCCACGGCGCCTGTCGTCGCGCGGGTAGCGAGCGAGTGCGTGAGTGTCCGCGCCGCGCGGGGCTCGAAGTGAGCGACAGCGGCGCACAATGACGTAGACGACGCCGATGGGTTCGTGCGTGATCTGGCGGAAGAGCCCGTTCTCCTCCGGGAACGAGTCGGCGCGCAGCGCCTCGTCCGACAGGTAGATCATCGCCCTGTGCGCCACGACAGCACGGCGGAGCAGAGCGGAGCGGCCGAGCGTCAGCGCGAGCCCAGGTCCGCAGGTCCGCAGGTCCGCCGCGCGGGTGGGCGGGTAGCGGCGGAGGCACGTACTGCGCGCGCGCGATGGTGCCGTTGATCTCGTTGCGCGCCTGCTGCAGCGGCTTGCCCATCTGGCCTGAGATGTCGGCGGCGATGGGCTCGGCGCTGGCGGCCAGCGCGTCGACCCACCGGCGGCACAGCGCCTGGCGCTCGGCCAGCGGCACGCCGGCCCACTCGCGCTGCGCCGCGGCGGCCGCGCCGACCTTGGCGTGCGCCGCCTCGGGCGAGTCGAGCGCCACCTCGCGGAACGTCTCGCCCGTGTACGGGCTGTCCACCTTGACGCTCGCGGCGGCGGAGGCCAAGCCGCGCGCGCGCGGCGGCGCGAGCACCTGCGGTCCACGGAGTCAGTCGCGCGGCCCGAGGGCTGCGACGCAGGGAGCGGCCGTCCGCCCGCCGCACCTTCTTGGACGCGAGGCGCAGCATGTCGGGGCGGCGGGCAACGGAGGAGCGGCGGAGCCTAATGCGGCAATGGGAGCGAGCGAGCGGCCGGTCGGAGCGCGAGAGCGGCCGGATCCAACACGAAGGCGGGCAGCAGCGACCGGATGGTCGGTGAGGTGAGACGTGTGTCGGCGCCTCCTCCCTGGGTTTACGGATGCGCAGAGTGATTCGTCCGCGTGCGAGTCTCGATAAGGCAGAGGGAACGTAGCGACACGCGCCGAATAACGCCCTATCGTCGCTAAACACAGGGATCTGGTGATGGACACGGGCAGTCAGCAATTCCCCATCGCGCCGGAGCTGCTGGCACTCGGCGTCATGGCTGGTGACGCCGTCGATGCAGCGCCAATCGCGGCGAGAGATTCGCCGGCGGCTATAGATAGGCCGCGGCGGGCGGCCCAAGCAAGCCTGGCGCCTGGCCAGGACGCGCCGCCGCCACTGCTGCCGGGCCATGCGCATTCGCCGGCTCGCCGCGACCGGAGCGGCGCGAGACGATGAGCGCGGCCAACAGGGCGGCACGCGCGCCGCTGCGCTTCCTCGTCGTCGACGGGTACGTGCGGCAGGGCCGCGAGGTGCTCGAGGCGGGCGGCGCGACGACCGCGGGCCAGCTGTACGCCGACATGCTCGTGCGCGCCGCCGCGCGCGTGACGGACGTGCCCGCAACCTACGATCTCGCGTACCCCGCGGACCCGGGCTTCGAGCCGCCGGACCTCGGCCGGTACCACGCGGTCGGCTGGTCCGGGTCGTCGCTGGCCGTACACCAGTCGGCGGACCCGCCGGTTGTGCAGATGACGGACCTGGCGCGGCGCAGCTTCGCGCGTGGCGTGCCGCAGTTCGGGAGCTGCTTCGGGCTGCAGTTGGCGGCCGCCACGGCCGGCGGCGCGGTGCGCAAGAACCCGCGCGGCAAGGAGCTGGGACTCGCGCGCAAGATTGCGCTGTCGCCCGAGGGCCGCGCGCACCCCATGTTCGAGGGCAAGCCGACCGTCTTCGGCGCCTTCAGCAGCCACAACGACCAGGTGACGCACCTGGCGCCGGGCGGCGGCGGCCTGCTGCTCGCGCACAACTGGTTCACGCCCGTGCAGGCGGCCGCCATCTCGTTCCTGGCTGGCGACTTCTGGGGCCTGCAGTACCATCCCGAGTACGACCTGCACGAGATCGCCCGCCTGCTGCACTGCCGCCGAGAGGTCAACACGCGGCTCGGCTTCTTCCGCCGCGTACGGGACGCCGACGCGTTCGTGGACGAGCTCGAGCTGCTCGCGGCCGACCCGACGCGCGCGGACCTGGCGTGGAAGCTCGGCATCGACGCCGACGTGATGGACGAGCGCGTGCGCTGCTGCGAGGTGCGCAACTTCGTCAAGCACCTCGTGTTGCCCTACTACTTTCGCCACCAGCAGCTCGCTCCGTTTTAGATCTTGTAACCTTTCAACACGAGAGAAAGAAAGAGAGAGAGAGAGAGCGACGGTGGCTCGCGAGTGAGCGTGCCCGTCTGGACGAGGGGAAGCGCCGCCGCCAAGACAATGACAGCCATGTTGCTGACTCTGCTCCTCGTCTACTGCTCCTCGAGCCTGGTGGGGTCGGCGTAGCGAAAAGACTGCCGTCGATCAGGCTCGGAAGACGCCGCCTACTTGCCCTCGACGAGCGCCTTGTAAGGCAGCGCGAGGTACTTGACGAAGTTGCGCGTCTCGCAGTGGCGCACGCTCTCGTCCATCACGTCGGCGTCGATGCCGAGCTTCCAGGCGAGGTCGTAGCGGCCTGGGTCAATGTGCAGGTTCTCCAAATCGTCCACGTACTCGTCGGCGCTCTTCATGTCGCGGAAGAAGCCGAGGCTCACGAGCTTCTGGCGGCGGCAGTGCGTCAGGCGCGCAAGTTCATGCAGGTCGTACTCGGGGTGGTACTGCACAGCCCAGAAGTCTCCCTGGTCACGCAAGCAAGCGGCGTGGTCAGCGCGCCGCTCATGGGGAAGGACACTCGCGCTCATGACCGGATCAATCGACTCACGTTCTGGTGGCGCACGGCGACGGCCTGGACAGCCGTGAAGTCGTTGCCGCCGAGCGCCAGGCCGCCGGCCGGCATGTGCGTGACCTCATCGTTGTGGCTCGTGAAGGCGTCGAAGACAGACGGCTTGCCCTCGAACATGGGGTGCGCGCGGCCCTCGGGCGACAGCGCAATCTTGCGCGCCAGACCCATCTCGCGGCCACGCGGGTTGGCGGCGCAGTGCCCGCCCGCCGCCGCCACCGCAATCTGCGCCGCCCAGCAGCTGCCGTATTGCGGCACGCCTGTTGCGACCGATCCGCGAGCCGGTCAGAGCGGACTGCGCGGGTCGAGAGGTTGGCGACCGGCGCGGAGCACACGCACCTTGCTGGAAGACTTGCTTGGCGAACTCGATCTGCTTGGTCACGCGCACGTCCTCAGCGTCGTGGATCGTCAGCGAGCAGCCCGTCCACGCGACCGCGTGGTACTGCCAGCGGGCAGGAGAGCGGGAACGGGAACGAGAGAGCGCGCGTGAGCAAGCGCCGTGGTGGCGGCCGAGCCAAAGGTCTGCACAGCGCGCACCTTGGACAGGTCGGGCGTCACGAAGTCGCTGTCCGCCGGGTAGACAATGTCGCACGCGACGTTGCCACCGGGTGTGGACTTGGTCATCAGGTCCACGTACAGCTTGCCGGCCGTGCTGGCGCCACCCGCCTCGAGATCGGCGCGTCCGTCGGGCGAGTAGCCGTCGATGACCAGGACGGACAGCGGTGAAGCCGTCGCCGTTGCGGTCGAGAGCGAGCGGCAAGCGGGGGCCGCGCCCGAGCGCTGGAGTGCGCGCAGAGTCGTCCGGAGCGCCGACGCCATGGCGAGAGCGGGCCGAGAGGAGACCGGAGGAGGAGGATCGGCGCCGACAGAGACGGAAGCAGAGTGACCGGCGGCGTCGCATGCCGGATCGAGCGCACCGATTGGGCTTGGCAGGCGGCTGTCGATGCCATTAGGGTGGGCCACACTAACAGCGGAGACTTCTAGCCCAAAGTAAGTGAGATCAAGAGCCCATAACAGCTTAAATTTGGTGTTGATATCGCCCAATGAGCAAGCGATTCCTTCACTAGCTTGATATGATTGGTCGTCGTTGTCCAATTGCAGAGCTCCATATTCCCGTAAATAGTGCGTCGGTCCAATCCGAAGCAGGCGCTCCATCCCGTAACTAGCGACTCATGGCGCCTCTCGAAACGTGGCGGCCGCTCACGACGCAACTCATCGCGCGTCCTGGGATGGCCATGTCACCGTCGTCTCCGCGCTGGCCGCGCCGCCGCTGGCGCTCGCTCGCCGCGGCCGCGGCCACCGCCGTGCTCTCCTTCGCCCCTCACCGGTCCTTCGCGGCGGCGGAAAGCGCTTCGTCGCCCGCGCCGCACCAGCCGCCGCCGCCGCACCTGTTCGCGAGCGACATGGTGGACTACCTGCAGTACCAAGTGTGCGCGACGCCGGCGCTGTCGGGCAGCGTGCAGGACTCGGCGTGCAGCTTCGAGGCGGTGGACAAGGCTGTGGCGGAGCACTTCCACCCGCTGCTGCTGGAGCTCTCGCGCCTGTCCTTCTTCCGCCACTTCCAGGTCGACCTGGGCCGCGAGTGCCCCTTCTGGCCCGACGACGACGGCATGTGCGCCAGCATCGACTGCGCCGTGTGCGAGTGCCCGGCGCACGAGATCCCGACCGCGTGGTACCGCGCCGAGCCACGCGCGCTGGCTCCTTCGGCCGCGGACGGCGTCGCGGACGGGCAGCCGTGCTCGGACCAGACGGGCGAGGGCGAGCTGTCGCGCGTGGACCGCTCGAACGCGGCGGTGGGCGGCGAGGCCGAGAGCGGCATGGTGTACATCAACCTGCTGGAGAACCCGGAGCGGTACACGGGGTACAGTGGGCTGCCGGCGCAGCGCATCTGGCGCGCCATCTACGAGGAGAACTGCTTCTCACCGCCGGACGGCGAGGCCGGCGTGGCTGGTCTGTGCCTCGAGGAGCGCGTGTACTACCGACTCATCAGCGGTCTGCAGGCATCCATCAACACGCACATCGCGCTGCGCTACAAGCACCCGGGCGGTCGCTGGGGCGTGCACCCGGCGCTCTTCGTGGAGCGCGTCGGCCGCCACCGCGAGCGGCTGCAGAATCTCTACTTCGCGTACCTGTTCGTCATGCGCGCCATCGGCCGCTACCGCCACGAGCTGCTGCGCTACGACTACGCCACGGGGAACGACGCCGAGGACCGCCGCGCGAGGGAAATCCTGCGTGCGCTGCTGCTCGAGGACCGACCGGGCGCCGACTCGGCCGGGACCGAGACGCCGGCGTCGTGCCCGACGGAGCTCTCGTCCGTGCTCTCGGGCTTCGACGAGCGCGCGCTCTTCCGCGTCGAACCCGCGGCCGGGCTCTCGGGTGCCGCACTCGTGGACGCCGTCGCGCACAAGCGCGAGCTCGAGGCGCAGTTCCGCGCCAAGTTCCAGAACGTGAGCCGCATCATGGACTGCGTCGCGTGCGAGAAGTGCCGGCTCTGGGGCAAGCTCCAGACCATGGGGCTCGGCGCCGCCATCCAGATCCTGCTCACTGACGACGCCGAGCGGCTGCCTGCGCTGCCGCGCAACGAGCTCATCGCGCTCATCAACGTGGCCAACAACCTCGCGCGCAGCGTCGACGGCGTCAAGCTCATGCGTCGCCTCGAGTTCCAGTCGGCTGTGCAGCAGGCCGCGGCCGTCTGCGGCGGCGCGGCGCTCACCGTCGGGCTCGCCGCGCTCTGCGTGCGCCGCCGCCGCCGCCGCCAGGCTGCGCACGCGCGCGCCAAGGCACACCGCGAGTGAGCGCGCGCAGCAGTCAGTAGACGAGCGGAGATCGAGGCCGATACGGCACCAACAGAGCTCCTTGTTCCTTGGGTCAGCCTAACTCACCTCACCTCAACTCAACCCAACCGGAGCCAACCGGAGCCAACCGGAGCCAACCGGAGCTAACCGAGCCGGCCAATCTCCGCGCGCTGCCGATGGGCGCGCGCGCCTACTTGCCGCCCTTCTTCTTGGCGGCCTTCTGCATCTTGGCGGCCTGCACGTTCACCTTGTTCTCGCGAGTGAAGGGAAGGTAGGTGACGCCGCCCATGAAGGGCACGAGCACCTCGGGCACCTTGACGCCGTTCTCGTCCTGGTAGTTCTCGAGGATGCAGCAGACCGTGCGCGTGGACGCGCAGAGCGTCGAGTTGAGCATGTGCACGTACTTCTTCTCGCGCTCGTTGGCCTTCTTGACGCCGCACCGGATCTCCATGGCGCGCGCCTGGTAGTCCGTGCAGTTGGAGGCCGAGACGAGCTCGCGGTACTCCTTGTAGGCCGGGAACCAGGCCTCCAGGTCGTACTTCTTGACGGCGGCGTTGTTGAGCTCGCCGGAGACGATGTTGACGACGCGGTAGGGCAGGTTGAGCGATTGGTAGAACTCCTCGGCGTGGCGCAGCATCTCCTCGTGCATCTCGGCCGACTTATCGGGCTCCGTGATGCAGAACTGCTCGATCTTATCGAACTGGTGCACGCGGAAGATGCCCCACGTGTCCTTGCCGTGCGACCCGGCCTCCTTGCGGAAGCAGGTCGAGAAGCCGCCGTAGCGCAGCGGCAGCGCGCTCTCCTGGATCCACTCACCCTTGTGGTAGCCACAGATGGGCTGTTCCGACGTGGCGATCAGGTACTTCTCGTCCTCCCCGATGACCTTGTACAGCTGCTCGTCAAAGTCGTCGAGCTGCGCGACGGCGCCCATCATGTCCTTGTTCATGAAGAAGGGCGGCTTGAGCATCTTGTACTGGCTCTTCATCAGGAAGGCCGTTGCGTACGACATGAGCGCCTGCTCGAGCAGGAAGCCGTAGCCCGTGAGGAAGTACGCGCGGTGGCCCGCTACATTGACGCCGCGCTCGGGCTCGTAGCCGTCGATGCGGTGCAGCACCTCGTGGTGGAAGTGCAGGCCCTCCTTCTGCAACGGAGAGCCCCAGAGCTTCACCACCACGTTGTCGTCCTCGTTGCTCGAGATGGGCACGGTCGGGTCCACCACATTGCCGATCTTGACCAGCTCCTGCTCCACCACGAGCTTCAGCGCGTCCGCCTCCTTCTTCTTCTCGGGCAGCTGCGCCGCCAGCGCTTTGCGCTCCTCGCTGATGGCCGCGAAGTCCTGCTTGGCCTTGCTCAGCTCCTTGATCTGCGCCTGCAGCGCGTTCATCTTCATGCTGATCGTCTCGGCCTCTCCCTGCTTGCGCCGCCACTCCTCGTCCAGCGCCACCACGCGGTCCACCAGGTCCGCGTCCAGGAAGCGCTTCTGCTGGTCCGCGCGCACGGCGTCCGGGTCGCCGCCGCGCTCCTTGCGCAGCCGGTTGATGTCGATCGGCATCTTCTCCGCCTCTGCCTCCGAGTCACTCGGTCGCTTGCTCGTTCGCTTGCTCGCCTGCTCGCTTGCTCGCTCACCCGCCGATGGGAAGCAAGTCCTCGCCGCGCGCTTGATCCAGTTGTGAGCCGATTGCTGGAGGGGGAGAGCAGAGGAGCACACACTCGCTCTCTCACACTCACTCACCAGCTCTCTCACACAACACAAACACTCCTCTTTGCACCGCGCAACATTCACTCGCATTCACATACATTTTCAGCGATGGCATCCGAACTGGATGGGTACATTCCGCCTCGCGCCATCAGCGGCGAGTTCATGCGGCGTCCTCAGCAGAGACGCGGACGGTGACGGAAAGCTCTCGTGGCACGGCTGGCGATAACGGAAAGCTCTTGTGGCGGCAGCGGCAGCGGCAGCGGCAGCAATTCCTTGTGCCAATGCGACGGCAGTTGGAGCGAGGGGACGGCTGCGACCTCCGAGGAATGGGAGAGTGAAGGTCGCGCACTGGCGCTCGGACATGGCTGTCGCGCGTCGAGTGAAGCCATCGATGGCGCTGCCTCGCATGCCCGGTTTGGACTGCGAGCGCAGCGAAGGACTCTTAGTCCATGCTCCTCCATCGGATGCTGTGCGTCGCATTGGATTAGCTCCGAGCTTCGGCCGCATACCAAGACGCTATTGAACTGCGTACTGCGCGTCGAGCACGGCCATCGCGACGCTGAAGGCCGCTACCGAGACCCTCCGCATCGCTGAGCTCGCTCGACTATACAAGACCACGGATGGCGCCGCGGAACTGCCATGGCGTCTCGCGCGAGCGCGGCGCTAGAGCAGTGTCCCTCGCTGGTGCCGATCCTGCGTCGCCGTGAACCGGTCAATGACTGCGTTGGCGTTGGTGGCGCCTTTGGTGAGCGTTGCCAGGTATCCGACCAGTAGTGCGTCGTTGTATTCCTGTCAAGCCCGCGCACTCGCATGTCAGACTATTGTGTTTGTCCAGAGGCTACGTCAACGATCAAGCACGCACCTGAGTGAACGCTGACTCGAACTTCTCCGACGCCATGGCCGGGAGCTGGTTGCAGATGCTCGAGATGTGGCGGAGCAGGTTGTAATCCATCGGCGCATCGCCTGCAGCGCCGTCGGGTGAGCTATACAATAGAGAAAGGGGAGCGCCAAGCTGCATCGCGCACCGTTCTTCATGGCGTGAAGGAACTTGACGAGCGTATCGACCTGGCGGTCGAGCATCTTGACCGCGTCGCGCACGTTGCCCAGGTACGGGTGGACTGCAATCATAGGCGCATCAGCACGACGGCACGACCGACGCCACCACGCATCGCAAACAAACGTACGCGCTGACTTGGTGCTGTCGCCAATGGGTGCGATCCTGGAAATGTGGTCGATCGAGATACCCTCCGTCTCGGACGTCTCGATCTTGAACGGCGTCTTGACAAAGATCGTCTTGGGCGAGCCATTGAGAACATGCAGCTCCGACTCGAAGAGCGCGATCGGGAGCTTCTTCTTGGTGCTCGGACCGCGCAACTCGGGGTCCAGCATCAGGAACAGCGGGCTCTCGTTGAACTCCGTCACCTGCCAGTGCCAGAGCGCTCATCAGTCATCGGCCAGCCAACCTTGGCGCTCGAGGGGCTCCGTCCGAGTCGTACCACTCGATGGATCTCTACGTCCTCCGGTGTGGCCTTCGTGCCGACCGTGTACCATCCGAGGAACTCAAAGCCCGGGAAGACCTGCGCGACTAATATACAGCGCCGGCCTCGTCAGCATTGTCCACGAGTCTCCAGGCGTCGAGATGTGCCAGCGAACTCACACTGCTGAGTGCGCGAGGTGAGGAATTCCTTGTCGATCTGCACGACGCCGCCCACCACGTCGTACTTGATCTCGAACGAGTCGTACACGGCCACATCCAGTCCATTCTGCACGCCGAAGAGCGCGCCAATCGCGCGCAAGGGATCCCCGGCGCCGCCCGCCACGCGCGCGTTGCACTTGTGCCGGGTGTAGTGGTCCGCCACGTTCACAATCACGAGCGGGTGGATCTGCACCTGTCGTTCGCCGCCGCCCGCCGTGCCGCCGCTCGAGGTGCCGCCGCCCGCCGCGCCACGCTCCTCCTCCATCACCTCGTCCGCCTCGCCCACGCTCTTCATCTCCGCGTCCTCCATCGCCCAAGCTGCCGCCGATCCTTTTTCTTTCTTCCCTCCTTGCAGTATATTGATTTCCTTTTCGACGTGCTATCTGCAATCCCTAAATACATCTCTAACCCCACGTGCGTACGCATTCGGTGGCACTAGCGCACTGGTTCTACCGCGTCGGTGGCGCCACGACACACGCGCCACCAGCAGCTCTTGACGACAAGGCACAAGGCGCGACGCGACGGACGACCGGCGCGCGCTGCTCTTGAGGCGAGCGAGCCTCGCGCGGCGCGGCCTCCGCGCACGCGTGAGTATAGTACGCACAGACAGGGAGGGGCCTGGAGCCATCATCCCGAGAAGCAGGCGGGCGGGCGGACGAACGGACGGACGGGCAGGCGGGAGCGCGCGCGCTTCCTGCGAGGTGCTCGACCCGGCCGGCGCGATGGCCGACACCGTGCCGGACGAGCTCATCTGGTCGCTCGACGTGCGTCTCTCTCTCTTTCTCTCTCTCTCTCTCTCTCTCGGCCGCTGGCGCCGCGCGCGCACGTGGACGAGGGAGTGGCTGACGGGCTGGCCGATGGGCTGCGCGCATGCGATGGTCGACGCAGACTCTGATCAACCAGGACAGTAAGGGCGGACGCCGCGAGTCCGACACGGACTTGGTGCGCGCCAGCGTGTACGCGCAAGGCGCGGCGGATGCGGAGAAGGACCTGGTGTTCGGCCAGCGCGCGACGCGACTCGCAACGATCCCGATGCCACCGTCGGGCGAGCGCGGCCGCGGCGATGACGGTGACAGCGCGCTTGACGAGATGATCGCTATCCAGGAGGTGCAGCCGGCCGACTGGACGGAGCACACGCGCTTGTATTCGTCCGCCGTGACCTCGAGCTCGAGCGGGTTGTACCAGCGGTCCACGAGCCAGCGTAGCCTGAGCGAGGATGGCACGGACCGGTCGCTGTCCATGGCATCGGACGACGACGGGTCGCCCAATGGCGGGGCGAGCTTGTACGCGGCCAAGGGCAACGCCGAGGACGCGGCGCCGCCCGCGCTCCCGTCGATCGCGTCGTCCCCCTCGCTGCTCCCGTCAGCGTCGGCGCTGTCAGCGGCCGCGGCGGCGTCGCCCGCGCCGCGATCGGCGCGCCGGATGAGCGACGGCGACCAGGTCGGCTACGACGAGCGCATCGAGGCGACGCTCGCGGGCGGCGGCGCCAAGTCGCTGAGTGTGGACGAGCACGAGCGCATTTCGCAGCTGCACGCGCAGCAGTTCTCGGTGCGCAACCTGGCACACTTCGACCCACAGTTCGGACGCGACGTGTTCCTCGCGCAGCTCGGCGCCGGCATCATCGAGCGCGACGACGCGTCTAGGCACCGTGCGCTCACGTCGCTGCGGCTGTCGCTGCGCCAATCGACCGCGGGTGCCGACACGGGCGTGGTCGTCCGCCAGGGATGGATGTTCAAGCGCGGAGGGGTCATGCCTAGCTGGCACAAGCGCTGGTTCACGCTGCGGCGCATGTACGTTGCCGCGCCGCGCCGCTCTCGCTCGCGTGGTTGGCACGACTGACCGGTTGGCCCGCCGCTGCAGGCCGCACGGCCCGATGCTAACGTACGCCAAGGACAAGGCAGAGAGTGCGCCGGCCAAGACGATCGACCTGAGCTCCACGGCGCGCTGCGTGGTCACGTCCAAGCCGTCGGTGGCCGCCTCGTCAGCGGCCTCGTCCTCGGCCATCGCGACGTCCTCGTCCTCATCCTGGCGCGAGCACGAGTTCAAGCTCATCACGTCGGCCGACGCCGGCGGGCGAGAGCTGTCGCTCGCCACCATGTCGAGCTACGAGCTCACCGAGTGGGTCTGCGCGCTCCAGGCGGCGGTCCACGCGGGAAACAAGTCGGCGGTGGACGCGGGCGGCGCGGCCACGGACCTGCAGCGGCTCTGGCGCGAGATCGGGCTGCAGGGTCTGATCGTGCGCTACGGCGTGCGCAAGAGCAGCTCGCGCAACCAGCTGCAGACGCGCGTGCTCGAGCTCAATTTCGCCGAGCAGACGCTCACGATCTCGCGGCGCGGCGAGACGCTCACGTCGCGCCACTTCTCGCACATCGACGGCGCCTCGGTGAGCACCGCACCGCACCATGGCGGCGCGTCGCTCGCGTCGCGCGTCGCACTCAAGGGCAAGAACGGTCGGCTCCTCGGTGACGGGGACGGCGGCGGCGCCGCCAAGGATATGCACGGCCTGCTCATCTCGTTCTGCGGCTCGGATGGCAGCAGTGGCAAGAGTGGCAACAAGCCCTGGCCGCTCTTCCTCGACACGCGCGAGGCGCGCGATAGCCTGTATGCGCTGCTGCAGAAGACGGTGGAGAATAGCGTCACTGGCGCGGACCTCGAGCAGCGGTGTGCGCGCTTCACACTGCGCACGGGCCGCGCGGTGCTCAAGAACGCCGGGCCGCACGCGACGCTCCGCGGCAAGCTCGCTCTGTGTCTGCACGAAGGCTCGCTCGTGTTCTACCCGCTCGAGGCGTTCGTCGGCGACAAGGGCGACAAAAGCCATGGCGCGCTCTCCGATTGTAGTAGAGGCAGCATGGACTCGGCGGCGGACGCGGCGGCGGACGCGGTGGCGAACACGATCGGCCGGCGGCCGGCGGCGCAGACGGCGACAAGTCTGACCGCGGAGATGGCGGCGACGGTGGCGACGGTGACGGCGGCGACGCGGCCGTGGTATGTGCTGCCCCTGCGTGGGCTGCACGTGAGCAAGCAAGAAGACAAGAAGGTGGTCACGATCGGCCGCTTCGCGCTGCAGTTCTCGTCGTCGCGCGACTGCCGCGCGTGGTTTGAGGCCGTGAGCTCGGCCATGCGCTTGCCGCCGGAGATCGTCGAGATCGAGCTCAAGGAGCGCGCCAAGATCCAGCTGGGGTTCCAGTCCTCGGTCGCGAGGCTCCAGATGCTGCTGCACGCGCGCGTGACGCACGAAGCCGGCGCCACCAACACGGACACGTCGCTGCCGCGCGACCACCGCGCCATGGAGCTCATGCTGCGCGCGCTCTGGTCGCGCGTATTCCCGGGCGAGGAGTACACGTCGAACGCGGACCCGCGGTGGCTGGAGCTGGGCTTCCAGCGCGGTGGCCCGGCGTCGGATCTGCGCGCGAGCGGCTTGCTGGGGCTCTACTGCCTCACGTACTTCGCCACGCGCTTCTCGTCACCCGAGTTCCAGCGCATTCTCACGCGCACGCGGAACGGCGTGAGCACGGGCAACATGAAGAACTACCCGTTCGCGATCGCCTGCATCAACGTGGCATCCATCCTGATGGAGACGCTCGGTCTAGGTAAGGCCGGCAGCCACTCGGAGAGCTGGTCGGCGAGCGCGCGGCGCACGTACGCGCTGTTCGTGGCGCAACGCGCAACTAGTCGGTCGGCCTCCCTCTCCTCATCGGCCTCGTCGTCCGGCGGGAGGGACCACCGCGGGCTGTCGACGCTGGCGGAGGCGACCAAGACGATGGACAGGTACGCGACGTGGGACGAGATCGTGCAGGACGCGCACAACCACGTGTTCGAGTCCATGTTCTGCCTGCTCTTCCCCGTGCTGGACGCGCTGTTTGTGGAAATGGGGGCGGTACGTGCGGCTCTCACTCGCGCCTCGACGCGCGCGCGGATGTGCTGACTGACGCGCGGTCGTCCTCGCGCGCAGGGCTACATGGAGTTCGGGCAGGTGGTAGCCGCGTTCCGACGGCGGCTGGGCGAGATCTTCGACGCGCAGCCCACAAGTCTGCGCGCGCTGGAGGATCTGGCGAACGAGCCCGTGGCCGGCGTGCTGCTGCTGCCCACGATGCCCACCAAGAGCGGCAAGTAAGCCGTCGCAGCGAACAATAGGAGTACAGCCAGCGTGCATCGCACACGTCACACATTCTCACACGTCACAGATCGCCGTGAGATCACAGGGCGGTATCAGTGGGTACACTTCCTTCCCCCCAGCTCGCCATACAAACTCCCAGTGCCAGTCACTCTCCATTTCGCCGCCAACCTTCCGTCCAAGAAAATGCCCCCGATGCGGTGGTCGGCGCTGTGGCCGGCGCTCGTGGCGCTGATGGCGGCGCTGGCGCTGCACGCGCAGCACAACTTCGCGCCGGCCGACTCGTACGCGCTGCTGCCGCGCCGTTCGAGCGCCGACGCCGCTGCCGACGCGGTGGAGCGCCACTTCAGCGCCTCGTACTACTCGGCGCGCGCGCTCTTCCGGTCCCGCGCGGCCGCGGTCCAAGGCGCGACTCTCTTCTCGCTGCCGCTGCTGGAGCTGGCGCACCTGGACCTGTCCATTGACGTGGCTGTCATCCCTGGCGCGGCCGACTGCGCGCTGCTCCACCTGTCGGGAACGCACGGCGTCGAGGGCTTTGCCGGCAGCGCCATCCAGTCGCGGCTGCTCGAGCGCCTCGCGGAGGCAACTGGCACGCGGGGAGACGCCTCGCCCACGCTCGTGCTCGTGCACGCGGTGAATCCGTTCGGGTTCTCCCAGCTGCGGCGCTTCAACGAGCACAACGTGGACCTGAATCGCAACTTCCTGTCGCCCGAGGCCTTCGCTCGGCGCGCCGCACTCGATCCCAACGCCTTCGGCTACATGGAGGTGTACGAGCTGCTCAATCCGGGGGTGTCCGCGTCGGCCTGTGGCTCGGACTGGCTGTTCTGGCCGCGGGTCGCGCGCTCCCTACTGCAAAAGGGCTTCGGCGCCATCAAGCGCGCAGTCGTGAGCGGCAACTACCACTTCCCGGCGTCGCTGTTCTACAGCGGCCGAGAGCTCGAGCCGAGCCTCGCGCTACTCGAGCGCTTCCTCCGCGACCACGTCCTCACGCACGAGGTGAGCAAGTTCGGCATGATCGACGTGCACACGGGTCTCGGCGCCGCGGGGGTCGACACGCTAATGCTACACAAGGATGTCAACGTGACGCTCGCGCGCGAGGTGTTTTCCATGACCGACGGCGATGAGAGCAGCCGTATCGTCCCCGTGATCAGCAGCGACAGCGGCGTCTCGGATGGCTACGACGCCGCCGAGGGCTTCATAGTGGACGGCGTGGCGTCGCTGCTCGCGGAGCTGGCGGGCACCGGCGAGCGGTCTAGCGACCTGCTCATGATGCAGGAGTTCGGGACGGTGCCCGGCGTCTTCGTCCTGCGCGCGATGGTCGAGGAGAACGCGTTCTTCGCCGCGAACGCGACCACGTGCCGCCTGCCGGCCGCCGAGACGCTGCGAGACGTGTTCTACCTGCACCAGAGCGCGTCATGGAAGCGTAGTGTGCTACAGCGTGGCGTCGCTGTGGTCGATGAGCTCATGGAGCACTTGGTCGGCTGATTCGCCGGTCGTATGCTCCCCGCGCTGGCAACCGCTCTGTCCGGCGTGAGTTGCCTACCGAGTGTGCAGCAACAACGGACTACCGCTACGCCATCCAATGCATGTGTGGGGTTATGAGAGGTCGTGTCACGCCCATAGGGGCTGCCGTGCCGACATGGGCACTGTGAGGATGGATTGGAAGCTCCCTGCCGTCCGCCGGCTTGAATGTGAACTGCCGCTTCGATGAGCGCCGTCACGGCAGCTCGAGATGCATAACGATGGCTGTCGTGGGCTCCAGTCGCCGGTAGTAGCCCTCCAGTCGCGCGTGTTCGCGGAAGCCCATGCTTTCGTAGAACCGAATGGCGTCCGTGTTGGGCTCGTGGACGTGGAGACTCAGTCCCTGGACGCCGGCTTCGCCTTGGGCAACCAGCGCGCGCGTTTGCTCGATCACTCGCTGCAAC
>JAADYC010000415.1:0-21133 GCA_023338135.1 Phytopythium kandeliae | reverse complement strand
CTTAGTGGATGCATCGACACCTGCTTGAAGTGGACCGGAGCCTGCACCGCTGGCTCTGTAGACCGGTCGGCCTGAAGAGACCGGTCTCCTGGCACCCAGGCTTGATCTGCCTGGCTTGACGTCCACGGTACTCTCGCATGCCGTTCCCTTCGGCACTCCTGGCCGGCGGAATTTCTCCAAATCACTACACCACATATGAGACGCAGCCCAATATTTGCCAATCGCGGCATACACCTGCATTTGAGTGATTTTAAGGATCCCATAAATCTCGCCCCTGGCGTAAATATGGCCAAAGTTGAAAATCCCCCATACCTCCGAGTTCTCAGTGTTTTGGGAACGTCTTCGCTTCCTTGGACGCCACGTGTACGCCGTTTGCGTGGCTCTTGCCCTGTAACAAAAACGATGTTCTCAATCTGTGCTGTTGCGAATCTCGGAATGCGTGATCGGGCACAAAGGTATGCGAAACGGGATCGATGTTATCGGCTGCGACATCGGAGAAGGCAGGTAGAGCTAAACGACCCATTATATCTGCAGCAAGCATCTACGTGTTGGTGATCCAGTCCGTTTTCGTGTGGGGATGGTAGCTTCCGATGTAGGAGGGCTGAGGTACACTATTGATACCTATCTCGTCAGTGATGAAGCCCAACCCTACCACGTTGGCTTCCTTCCATGATGGTTACTACAAGATCGAGACAAGTGCGACAGAAAAACTATCATGATCGCCGAGGACTTGCGACAATCAGCGAATTGCTACAAGACACGTCGTTCCGTGCGAAACGGTGGCGTCGTACGCTGTTTGATGTTTAGCGATATCGAGGAGCAACTCAGACGTCCATACCAATTACATATTCACCTTGCACTGGCACAGTTAAGCTGCACTTCCCTTCATAAAACCTGTCGCAGCGTGCTACCCCTTCGGTACCATCGGTGGGTAGAAACGTGAAACTTTCCGTTGGGTCACTAGCACGAATGAAATCAAGCTAACGTGGATCGTCACAGTCGGATGAAGCGTGACTGCAATGGCTCCGACAAAATCGTCAACCAGTATATTTTGTTGAAATGGAAATGGAAGAATTATGAATAGTTCAAATCAATTCAATATTGAATTGGTGGCAAAACTCTTGCGATGACAGTGATGGTAGATGTGCGGTATCACAGCACACACTCAATTTGTCCGAATGTGTGCTCTCTTTCAGATTCGGATTGGATAAAATCGCATCTCTTTTCGACGATTTATGATGAATTGTAGCAAATGAGCAGTGCGACCCACCATTAGTAATCATTTCACTGTTGTTTCACAACCTCACATACATTCCTTTTCAGATCAATCTAGTATGGTCTCTCCAACTACACAGTGAACTCCATGAGCCGTGGCGCACCACACTTTCTGAATTCCAATGAGCGCACTCGCTTTACAGCGGCGGCGCATTCGCGTGCGTTCTTTATGATGGCTACCACTGCCGCGCAGGACGTCGTTGAGCCGCGCTACTTGGCGCTCACCTCCAGTCCCTTGCTGGCGAGGAAGGCGTCAGGCGAAGGATCGCGGCCGAGGAACTCCTTGAGCAAGGTGCTGGCGTCGACGGAGCCGCCGCGAGCGAGGATGAGCTCGCGGTAGGCCCGGCCGGTCGCCGGGTTCATCGGTCCCTCCTTCTTGAAGCGCGAGACGAACATGTCCATCGAGAAGACCTCGCTCCAGAGGTAGCCATAGTACTGGACGGCGCAAGCACAGATAGCATCGCGTTCGCGCGCGTGAGTAGACCGCCCGTGCGAGGCCGCGCGCGATGGAGAAGGACGCACCTGAGCGTCGTAGCCGCCGGCCAAGTGCCCGAAGGACGCCGCGAAGTTGGTGCCGGGCGTCATGTCGATCAGCATGATCTCCGACTGCAGCTGCTTGAGCACCTTGGCCGTGTCCGACTTGGCCCGCGAGTGGATTAGCTGGTCGAACGTCGCGAAGAGGAGCTGCCGCTTGTTGAGCAGACCCGCGTTCGCGTTCTTGGTCGAGATGAGGCGCGCGATGAGCTCGTCCGACAGCGGCTGGCGCATAGCAAGAGACGCGTCCGCGCACGTGTTAGTCCTGCCGCGTGCGCCAACCCAGCGGCGCACCGCCTGCCGACCGCGGCCTCACCTCCTTGGTCGTGTAGTGCGCCGACAGACGCTGGAGAGGCGCCTTCTCCCAGCACCAGTTCTCGAGCATCTGGCTCGGCGCCTCCACGAAGTCGCGCTCGACCCGCGTGCCGGCGAAGCGCGGGACGTCCACCTCCGAGCACAGGCAGTGCATCACGTGACCGAACTCGTGGAAGAAGGTGACGACCTCGTCGTGACCCAGCAGCGACGGCTTAGACTTGGACGGCGCGTTGAAATTGGCGACCATCGCGGCCGCCGGCAGCTGTCGCACGCCCGTCGAGTCGACGCACGACTGCTGCAGTGTGAAGCACGCGGCGTGGCCGTACTTGCCCGGCCGCGGGAACAGGTCGAGGTAGAAGTGGCCCATGAGGCGGCCGGCCTTCTCTGGCCGCGCGTCGTACACGGCGAACATGCGCACCTCCGCGTGCCACGCGTGTGGCTGCGAAATCTCGACGAAGCGGAGGCTCAGCAGCTCCTGGTACATGCCCAGCAACTCCGTCGTCACGTGCCCGAGCGGGAAGTACTCGCGCACCTGCTCGGCGTCGATTGCGCAGTGCTGCTTCACGAACTGGTCCATGTAGAAGCGGAAGTCCCACATGTTGATCTTCCCGTCGAACTTCCAACCGTGGCGCTCGCAGTTCGCCTCCTTGAGCTTGAGCAGCGCGTCCAGGTCGCGCTTCGCCAGGGGAGTCAGCTTGTAGTCGAGGTCCGTTAGGAAGGCCCGGACCGCCTCCGGCGTCTTGGCCATCCTGAGCGGCGCACGCAGCCCAGGTAGCCCGTCAGTCCAGCCTGGTCGCCCGCGCCAGCCTGTGGACATGCACCACTCACCTTTGCTCGAGCACGTAGGCCGCGTGGGTCTCGTAGCCGAGGGCGAGCGCCACGTTGTTGCGGAGCTCGAGCATCTCCTCCAGGATCGCCACGTTCGAGTCGACGCACCGGCGGTTGAACGCCACCTCGACGGCCTTGCGCGTGCGCTCGACCGTGCACGTGTTGAGGATCGGGAACACGGTCGGGTACGAGAGCGTGACCTGCGGCAAGCGACCGTGAGTCGGCCAGCCAGCCACCCGCGCAGCCACCGATGGTGCGTGCTCACCTTGTACTTGCCGTCCTCGTCCTTGTCGAGGCGGGCGGTGAAGTCGTCGCTGAGCCCTGCGAGCTCCTCGGGCGCGAACCGCAACTCGGTCGTCTCCTCCGTCAGATTCTGGTGGTACTGGATGCCGAGCTTCGACAGCCGCTGCTTCCACTCCTGCACCTGCTTCTGCTGCGCCTCGGGCAGCTGCAGCCCGTTGCGCTCAAAGTCCTGCACGAGCTTCTTGACGTAGCGCTGGCGGATCGCGTCCAGTTTCTGCGGCGGCAAGTCCAGCGAGAAAGCGGTGGGGTCAGTCCGCGGCGGCTGGTCCTCGGTGCGGGCGAGGCGCGCGCCTCCTCACCTGGAACTCCTTGCTCGTGTACAGGCGATTGATCACCTTGTACACGTCCGCGCGCATGCCCCGTTGAACGGAGAAGTCCTCGATGGACTCGTCCGCCTTGGTGCACGCGTCGCGGATGTCCTTCGCGGGCGACACCTGGCCGAGGAACGTGACGTTCGTCACGCGGCTCAGCATCTCGGCGTCCAGGTCGATGAGTTTCTGCGCCGAGTTGGCGAACGTCACCGCCTCCGGGCCAAGGCCCGCGACCGCGTCGTCCACTTGCTTCATCCGCGCAAGGATGCGCTCCGTCTCGGCCTCGATCTCCTGAACGCTCAGGTCGAAGCGGAGGTTCGTGAGCTGCTTGCGCTGGAGGCGCAGTTTCTTGCGCTGTTGGCGGTGGGCCCACACGCCCAGACCCGCCACCGCCGCGGCGCACGCCACCACGATCAGCGCGGTCCGCCTCTTGTCATCGGCACCACCGGTCGTCGTCCTCGTCGCGGTTGGAGCCATCACGCGCTCTTCTCCGTGCTACGCTGATCGACTCGCGGCGAAAAGAGCTTTGAGCGAGCTCGACGGGAGGCGAGGAGGTGGTGGGTGGGGTCGGTCGAATTTTAGCCAATATAGTAGCGATGGCAATAATTTGGACCAATGAAATGCTCATATGGAGCCACGTCAAAGATCCCACAGCCAATCAAACAGTTGCTGCTGTCTGCGTGAAGATGGCATGCGAACCGATGAAGCATGCGCAGCTCCGCCTCCCGCCGCGAGTCCAGCGACAGACGCTTCCTGGCGCCGCAGTTGCTGCTGCTGCCTACACCTTGGCGCCGTCGGGGAGCTTGGCAGCAGCGGCCTGGTCGACGAGCCAGTACAACGCGCCGTTCGTCGGCTTGACGGCCGCGGCCGGGAGTGGCGGGCTACGCTCCTCCAGACCGACCATGTGCGGCATGAGGTCTGCCTTGCCGGCGCCCGTGACGATGAACGCGACCTGTTTGGACGGAGAGCGTATTAGACCGGAGCGCTGCATGAAAACGGCAGGATGATCAGTCGAGTCGAGGAGATACCCACGTTGGCGGCGTTATTCACGACGGGGTACGTGAGCGTGATGCGTTGCGGCGGAGGCTTGGGCGAGTCCTCGATCGACGCGACGAACAGCTCCGTCTCCTCAAGGAGCGGGTGCCTAGGGAACAACGAGCACGTGTGTCCGTCCGTCCCTATCCCAAGAAGGATCAGGTCGAAGCGCGGCAGCTGAGAACCGCCGCAAGCGGCGCGTCAGAGTCGGCAATCGATCGGTTGGTCATGGCGGACAACTGTGTGTGCAGCGCGGCACCTTGTCTCCCCACACAGCAGCGAGCTTGCGGGCGTAGTCCTCGGCCATGGCGGCGGGCGTCAGCGACGCATCGATGGTGAAGATCTGCTCGCGAGGAACGGGGATCTTGCCATCGCAACAGCAGCAGCAGCCACCGCGCCGCGCCACAAACGGTAAGCCACATCCGCCCAGTAGACCCCTGCGCGAGTGCAGTGGGCACTCACATGGTCGAACAGCGCCTCCTTGCAGGCCTTGTAGTTGCTGTCCTCGCTGTCGAGCGGTACGCAGCGCTCGTCGGCGAAGTACACGAACCACTTGGAGTAGTCGGCGTCGTCCTGGATCTGCTTGAGGCCTTTGCTCAGGATCTGGATTGTGGGACCCAGTCAGACGGATCCCTCTCTGTGTGTGCAAAGTGCAGCCGCTCCTGCGTGCACCTTGGGGAGCGAGCCGCCCGATAGCGCGAGGGTGAAGCGGCCGTGCGCAGCGACCGCGGTCCTGCTCAGCTCGAGGATTAGTGCGCCGGCGTCCGCGCCGACCTCATCCGCGGCCGGGTGCACACGCACGACCACGGTGGCGTGTTCGCGCGGAGGGAGGAGCGGCGGGACGACAGCGCGCGGCCGAGTGCTCGACAGTGTCGTGAACGCAGTCCGAGGCGGCCGCAGCAGCTCCAGCAGCAGCAGCTCCAGCAGCAGCAGCAGCAGCGCGGGCAGCAGCAGCGCAGAGCCAAACGCCGATCTTGCGCGCATCGAATTGTCTGGGCACCGTAAGTTACGGTGCTGGTACTTGAGCAACGCAATCGCGCGAGAGAGGGTGCTTGCAGCAGCATCCAGAGAAGCGAGGAGTTCTCTTGTTGACTTGGACTGAGTATGGTCGATGGATTTTCCTGCCCGCTCTCGCTTGCTTGCCTGGGCTCGACGCAGTTGCCGAAACGCGCGCGAGGACGTGGACCGACGGCAAGGACAACATGGAGCTACAAGTGCGCGCGGTGTCGGCACGCAACCTGCTGGACAAGCAGACGTTCGGCAAGCAGGACCCGTACTGCAAGCTGACGCTGCGCGGCAAGTCGCAGCGCACGCGCGTGCACGACAATGGCCGTACGTGCTCTGCGCTCGGGCGGTGGGGGCCGCTGGCGTCGCGCGGTGACTCACTCGCGCGCCGTTGACCGTGCGGCAGACAAGACGCCCGTGTGGAACGAGAAGTTCACGTTCGCGGTGGTGGACGCCCAGCTGGACCAGCTCCTCGTCGAGGTCAAGGACAAGAACTTCACGAGCAGGTAGAGCGCGATGGCGCGCGGCTCCTATCTCCGCGGCGGTCTCGCTAACGAACGGCTCCGTGGTGACGGCAGCGTGCTCATCGGGGAGTGCCGCCTGCCCATTAGTATGTTCCTCCATGGACAGATCGTCGACCAGTGGTTCAAGCTGAACAACGGCACGAAGAACGCGGGGGAGATCAACCTGCGCCTCCAGTACCAGGGCCCCGAGGTGCACGCGTCGAAGGTCGCCTCGGGAACCAAGCAGTCGACCGCGACCAGCGCGCCGGCCGCCTCGGTGGCGTCCGCTGTTCCGGTCGCTGCGACGGCGGCGGCGGCGGCCGTGGCGGCGTCGGCGGCGTCTGCGCCGGCGCAGCAGCAGCAGCAGCAGTATGCGTACCCGCCGCAGCAAGGTACGCCACACCGCTTGTCGCTGGGCGTTGGTCGGCAATTGGCTCGCCTGCTGACCGGCTTGTCGTCCGGCGGAACCTGCAGGCTATCCGCCGCAGCAGCAGTACCCGCCGCAGCACGCATACCCGCCGCAGCAGCAGTCGTACCCGCCGCCGCAGCCGCAGCCATACCCGCCACAGGGATACCCTCCACAGCAGCCATACCCACCGCAGGGATACCCTCCGCAGCACCAGTATCCGCCTCCGCCCCCGCAGTATGGGTACCCCCCTCAGCCTGCGTACGGCGCGTACCCGCCTCCGCCCCCGCCCCAGACCGCGTACATTGTGCAGCAGCCGCACGGGCACTACGGCGGGCACTACCGCGGCGGCTCCCCTCGCGGAGGATACTACGGCGGGCATGGCGGCGGCGGCGGCGGCGGCATGAGCAGCGGCGCGCAGATGGCGCTCGGCGTCGGCGCCGGCGTCGTGGGCGGCATGCTGCTGGGAGAGGTGATCGAGGACGTATTTGACTAGTCGAGGCGCTGGTCGCAGCCGTTCGCGAGCGGGCGGACGGGCTTTCGTTGATGATCGCTGGCCCATTCGCCGGCGGTAGTCGAGGAGCTCCTCGTCTTGAGGGAGAGCAGCGTGAATAAACGCGCCGCAAAGGGAGCGTTCGGGTATTTATAGCCCCGCGCGTTGCCTTGGTCGGCGTCCCCGCACCGTCTACTTGGAGCCCTCGCCCACGGAGAGCATGGCGTTGGAGCTGGCGCGGCGGAAGCGCCCGGGGTCCATGGAGGCGGCGAGGCTCCGGCCGCAGGCGGCGCGGCCGCTCGAGGCCCGCGACGGCGCCAGGAGCTTCTTGGACGCGGCCGCTGCCGGCGAGGGCGACGGCGAGGGCGGCCGTTGCTCTCCGCGGCCGGGCGCCGGCCTCGCTCTGACCAAGCGGCTACCGTTCCAGTACAAGGGCGACGTGTTCAGCCAGCGCGGGTGCTACGCCGAAGCGAGCCTCTACATGTCGCGCCTGCCGCCCGCGCGCGCCGCCCGACCCAGTCGCCTGCGCCGAGGCGGCGGCAGCGGTGGCGGCAGCCGCTACAAGCCCCAGGGTCGGCTCGCGCCGATGGCCCACGCGCCACCGCCGCCGCCACCTCCGCCGCTCCAGCAGCAGCCGTCACCGCGGGGATCAGACGCGCCGAGCGACGTTGTGGGCTCGGCGGCGGCGTCGCCTTCCGCTTCTCTCTCTCTCTCACCGGCGCACGGCCGAGGCGGCGCCGGCGGTGGCAGCAGCGGCGGTGGCAGCAGCGGCGGTGGCAGCGGCCGCGCGTCCCGGTCCGGGCGGAAGCAGCAGTACGCGCTCGCGGTGGCGGCCATGGCGGCGAACCCGGCGCTGCACGCGGCGCTGCTGGCCGACAGCGCCATCCTCGCGAGCGTCGTGTCCTTCGCGCGCGCCAAGGACGCCGCGACCGTGGCTGCGTGCGTCGCCACGCTAGCGCACCTGTCGCGGCGGCCCGAGGGCCGCGCGGCCATCCTCGCCCACGGCGCGCTCGCGCTACTGCCCGTGCTGTCGCTACGGTTCAGCGCGCCTCCGCCGCCGGCGCCTGCGGGCAACGCGGCCGTGCTGCGCGACTGCCTGGCGGCGCTGGCCAACCTCACGATCGAGGACGGGCTCGAGGCCGCGTTCATCAAGGAGAAGGGGCTCGAGAGCCTGCTGCGGCACCGCAGGAGCTCCGCGCTCGCCGAGCGCGCGTGCAGCATGGCCGTCGTGAACCTTGCGTGCCCCGCGTACTCGTACCCGCGTGTGGACGAGGTCGTGGCGGCGGTCGCCGACATGGCGGCGCGCGATCGCGCGCTCGAGGGCGGCGGCGGCGGCGGCGGCGGCGGCGAGCAGCAGGCGACCACTGTCCGCCTCAGCCGCGCGCTCTTCAACCTGTCGAGGGTCAAGCCGAACCACGGCAGGCTCGCCGAGCCCGAGGCGCTGTTCGTGCTGCAGCGCCTGATCGCGCAGCAGCCGGCGGCCGAGGCGCGGCGCAACGCCCTCGCCGCGCTGTGGAGCCTGGCCGCCGGCAGCAGCGCGAGCCGGCGCGCCATCGTGCGCGGCTGCGCCGGCGCCGGGGGCACCAACCGCCTCATAGCCGCCGTCGTGGACCAGCTGCGCGCGCCGCGCCTGGAGGCGGCCGCCGAGCGCGACGACCTGCTGTGCCCGCTGTCCATCCTCGACTGCCTCGCGCAGGACGAGGTCGCCCGCGAGCTCATGGCGCGCAGCGGCGTGCTCGACGCGCTCGCGGCGCTCGTCGCGGACCTCCCGGCGCATCCGGCGGCGGCGCAGGCGAGCGGCGGCCTGCGCGCGGTCTCGCTGCGCCTCCTGGCGATGGTGCTCTCACTCCCCGTCAACGTCGGCGCCACAACCGAGCGCGTCTTCCAGCTGCTCGCCTCGTTCCGACACCTCGACGCAGACGTCTCGGCCGAGGCCGCGCCGGTGCTGTCACGCTCGGTGCTCCTCGCGCTCGCGAGCGTCATGTCCTGGGGAGGAGACGCCGACGGCCGCGCGGCGCTGCCCACAAGCGGCGAGCCTGGACGAGGCGCGGGCGGCACCAGCACCGGGGCCACCGCCGCCTCGATCGACGACATCCTGGACCGGACCGGCCGCCTCGAGAGCGTCTTCCGGCACCACGTCTCGATCTCGGCGTTCCCGCCCGCGAGCCCCGAGGCGTTCCTGCAGATGGCGCTCCTGTACAACCTGTCGTTCCGCTACAGCAAGCTGGACGTCGCCGCGCTGGCCTTCCCGCGGCTTCTCGCGGTCGCCGAGCAGAGCCAAGCGGCAGACGCGGCCGCGCTCCACCCGCGGCAGCGAGAGACGCTCGCGCTCGTGGGCGGCACGATCTTCAACCTGTGTCAGGAGTACGCGGTGCACCTGCTCATGGCGACGCCCAACGGCCTGCGGCTGCTGCAGATCCTCATGGAGACTGGCGGCGGCGGCGGCGGCGGCGGTAGCAGCGACGACGAGAGCGAGACGCAGCGGCTCGCGCTCGACACGCTGTGCCTCCTGTTCGACGGCCGCTCGATCCCGCGCGCGGACCTCGAGCGCGTCGTGACGACGCTCTTCCCGACTCTGCGCGGTGTGTGCGCCACCCAGCGCTGGCGCGCCGACCCGCAAGTGCGCGCGGCGTGCGGCGCGTGCCTCTCTCGCTTCGCGACGGTGCACGCGTGCCGGCTCGCCATGATCCGGCAAGGCGCACTGGCGTCGCTGGGCGAGCTCGCGACCGCCCACAGCACGGGCGACGACGCGGGCAGCGGCGGCGAGTGCCTGCGCCACTGCGCCACGACCTACGCGCTACTGGCAGCCGCAGCCTCGGATGAGGACCCGTCCGTCGGCTCGGCGCTCATCGACGGAGGGATCGTCAAGGCGCTGATGCTACTGGCAGACGCTCCCGAGGAGGCCGTGCGTCGCCTGTGCGCGACCGTGCTGTGCAACCTGTCGACGAGCGAGCACGCGGTGGCGGCTATGGTGCGCAGCGGTGCCTTGCGCGCGCTGCTCGTCATCTCGTGCGTCAAGTCCAACGACCCGGAGACGCGGCGCATCTGTATGAAGGCCGTGCTCAACCTGCTCCGGCGGCGCGAGAACGTGCCGCAAATGTGCCAAGAGGGCCTGCTCTGGGCCTTCGGGCTCTTCATCGCCGCGGCCACCACCGCCGCGGTGCCACCCGGCGGCTCGACGGCGCCGGCCAGCGCGGCTCGCGACTGCGAGATGCTCGCCGACGCCTTCTGTGCGCTGTCCTTCTACCCAGAGACGCGCGGCGGGCTCGTCAAGAAACCCGCGGTGATCGCCTCGGTCCTCAAGATGCTGCAGGCATCGCTGCCGCCAGGTCCGGCGGCCCTCGGAGCCGCCTCGGTGCGCAAGGTCGTCGGTGGCATGCTCAACTTGCTGAGCGAGTCTGAGGCGAGCGACAGCAGCGACAGCGCCGCACCCGTGCTGCTCCGCCTCGGCCTCGTCCCGGCCGTGCTGCAGCTTCTCGACGGCCTGCGCGCGCTCGACGGCGCCGACACCGACGCTGGCACCGACGCCGACGCCGACGGCGCGGACGACCGGGAAGAGCTGCGCGTCCTTGCGGCGCAGATCCTCACGGTCGTGTTCCAGACCTGCGCGGCCGAGGCCGAGGCCGAGTTTGTTCGTCTTCAGTTGATCGCCGGCGTCGCAGGACTGCTGGAGGTGGCGAGTCGTCCGAGCCAGCGGCGCCAGCGACGCGAGCGCTGCGGCGAGAGCTGCGCGCTGCTGCTGTTCCTCATGTCTCGGCTCGCGGGGACGCGCGCCGCGCTGGTGGCGGACGGCGCCGAAAACCTCTGGCGCGTACTGCCCCGCGTGCTGCGCGCCGTGGAGAGTGGTGGCGGTGGCGGTGGTGGTGGCGGCGGCGGTGGCGGTGGCGGGGCGAGCGAGAGAGGGCGTCCCGGCGCGAGGGCTCTGCTGCTCCGATGCCTCTATAACCTCACGTGCGACGCATCCATGGTCGACGGCGGCCTGGCCGCGCGCGTGCTGCCGGCGTTGGCTGCGCTCCTGCCGAGCCGGTCGGCAAGCGAGCTCGCCCAGAGCGCGGCGCTTGTCGCGGCCGCGCTGCGCAACCTGTCGACGGCCGCGGGCTGCCTCGAGGCGCTTACGGCCGATGCCGCCACCACGCTGCTGCGGGAGGCGTTCGCCTCCGGAACGGACGCCGCCAGGCGCGACGCCGCTCTGTGCACCTGCAGTCTCTTCCTCGGGAACGTCAACTCGCACGAGCTCCTCACCCGCGCGTCGCTGCTGCCACACGTGCTCTGGATGTGTGCGCGCGCGGCCGACGCGCCGCCGGCTGACACGCCGCCGGCCGAGGTCATCGCCGCGCTCGCGTCGGCTGTGCTGCGCAAGCTGGCGATCGCGCCGGGAAACGTGCCCGAGCTGCTCGACAGCGGCGTCCATGTCCACCTCGCCGGGCTCATGCGCGGCGCCGCCAGCAGCGCGTACGTCAAGGCCAACTGCATGGCGAGCTTCTGCTTGCTGGCGCAGCACCCGGACGCGCCGGCGCTGCTCGCGACCGCCGGCGTTATCACGCTCACGCTCGAGGCGCTCGAGCGCGAGCGCGCGCGGGCGGACGAGAGCGGCGAGTCCGCGGCCCCAGTCGCGTCATCGGCCGCGCCAGGCTCGTGGTACGCGCACTTCGAGGCCATGTGCCTCGAGCTGCTGTCGATACTCGCGGCGTTCGCGTCGGCGGAGGACCCGCGCGAGAGCGGGGTCGCGTCCACGCTCTTCGAGCTGATGGAGAAGCAGGACGCCGGCGGCGCGCGCAGTTCATCGAGCTCTCTGTGGCGCGCCGACCGGCGGTTCCTGGTCCGGGATGAGGGCGGCAACCTGGCTCCGATTCGCCTCTCGGCCGCGCTCCAGCTGCCGGCGAGCGAGGTGTCCGTGTTGCGCGTGCCGCTGCACCCGTTCTCGTACCAGCCGCACTCGGTCGCCTTCAGCTACTCGCCGAGCTACATCGAGATGCGCACGATCGAGCCCGTTGTGCCGAGTGCGGAGCTGCTGTCCGCCAGCGGCGAGGATGAGGGCGGCCGTTCCCAGCACCACTCCCCCGAGTCGCCTCACCCGCTCGCAGACGGCGGCGACGGGCTCGGCGCAGATCTGACCAGTCGCCAGCGACGGTCTTCACGGAGGGAGGGGGCGAGGCGGCCGCAGACGCAGGCGCTGCCGAAGTTCAGGCCCCCTGCCATGTTCGAGAAGGTGCGGACACCGATCGACTCTCGGGAGTCGGGTGAGAGGCCGAGCGGCGGCGGCGATGACGCGGAGAGCAGCGCTGAGCTGCTGGACTCGTTGGCAGAGCTTGGCAGGAGTCGCTGCGTCCCAAGCCGGGGCAGCAAGAGCCGGTAGTCAGCGCCGCCGCCGCGGAAGATCGCCGCCAAGCGCGCTCGCCAACGGGAAACCGATCCGCAAGAGCGCCAAAATAGGCGACCTCCGTTATGCCTGCGCGGCCTCGTGACGCGCCACGCACGCACACGCCGATCTACGCTACCGCCGCCGAGCTGTGCCAGCGATGAAGGCGCCAAGCGGCTCGGGGATCCGCCACCTACGCGCGCACGGCGCATACTTGCACAAGCGATCGACGGTGCAGCACCTGACGCTCGTAGCGACCAAGGGCGACGCAGCGGACGCCCCGTACGACTGCGTGACCGAGGCGTTCGGCGTCGAGAACCACCCACATTTGCTCCACGCACTGACGGAAGGCGACGAGGTGCTCAAGCGGCGCGCGCTTCGGGCGATGGCAGCGCTCTTCCGCCTGCCGCGCGACCTCGTCATGTGCCTCAAGCTCGGCGCGCTCGAGCTGGTGGAGCAGTGTCTGACCCACGACGACCGCGAGGTCCGGGACCTGTCAGCGGAGGTGCTGAGTGTCATCGCCGACTCGCCGTGCGGGCAGGCAGCGCTGCAGCAGGCGCAGCTCGCCGGGCGGCTGCTGTCCATCTTCTCGTCCGCGCCTGCCGGCCGCGTGTCCTGCCACTTGTACGACACGCTCATCGCGGTCTCGAGGACGTTTGTTGGCGCGCGGCAGCTCGCCGAGGCGGGATACTTGCCCGTCGTCGTCGAGCATCTGCTTGCGCGTCGACCGACCGCGCCAGGCGATAGTGTGGAGGCGCCGAAAGACCCGCCGTCTGCGACTGAGGACCCCGCGAGTAGCGGCGCGGTGGTCGAGCGACGCCTGCGCGCGCTGCGGCTGCTCAAGAACATCGTGAACGATGGCGCGGAGGCGACGGCGTACCGCGCGCTGGAGCTTGGCGCGGTGGAGGTAATCGTGCGCTATCTGCGCGCGCTCGACTTCCGCGTGCGTGCTGCCGCCTGCGACGCACTGGCGGCGCTCGCATTCGTGGACAAGGCCAAGAAGGCCGCGGTGGACCAGGAGGCCGTGCCGCGGCTCTGCCGGCTGCTGAACGACCCGCACTGGGAGGTCGTGGCGGCCGGCGCCGGCGCACTCATGGTGATCGCCGTGCGCGACGAAGCCAAGCGGCAGTTGCTGGCGGCCGATGCGCTCGCCGAGGTGAACCAGCTACTGCAGTCGCCGCACGCCCTGGTGCAGCTGAACGCGACCAAGCTGGTGGCCGTCGCCGCCGCGTATCCGCCCGCTCGGCGCGCGCTCGGCGGCGCGACCACCGAGTACTTCCTGCGCTCGCTCGCGGCGGCGGCCGACGTTGACCCGCTGCTCGCGAAGAGCGCGCGCGCGGCTCTGCAGGTCGTGCAGTGGACGGCATGAGCGATGGGCCGAGAGGACTGTCACCAGTTGAAGCGGCTTTCCAGCAGTGGCTCATACACATACGTTCACGGTAGGGAACGCGTGTTGGTGACGACAACAAGCACTCTATGGGATTGAATGGTTGCGATCCGGGTCTTGGTCGCAGCGTTTATGCGTTGATTGTTCATCGAAATGGGTTGATGGGTTGACCCGTGCAAGATGCGTTGGTCTGTCAGGCCCATTTTTGGAATACAATATACAATATACTTTGAGCCTTGTGGGTCAAGTATTGGCGCGGTGGACCCATTGAAGCCTTACAAACGTCAATAGACTTTGATGACCCGTGGGTCAACTGTTCGCTTCTCAACCTGTTTAGTTGATACAAAATTTTATATCATTGGATGGCCCGTGGGCCATGTGTTGGCCCATGAAACTCGTTGTGAGGATACAGTTTCTAATATATTTGTGCGGTATGCTGAACCCATGGGTTTGAGAAATCAGCCATGTGAGCCCGTTTCTCACATACAATTCTCAATATGCTACGGGTTTCTCGGCCCGTAGGTTTGACACGCGGGGGGGAGAGAACGAAGAAACCGGGGGGGGGAGCGAGCTGATGATTTTTACTTGTGCTTTTGCCACGCGTGCGGATCCCTCCCGACCAGCTCTTCCTGTCCTCCCCGAGCCACCATGGTGCGTTCGCTCGCTGCCCCCCGCTGTGGCCGCGGAAAGAACTGACCGAGCGCTCGCCCCGCCGCCGCGCCCGCGCGTCCGCAGTCGTCCGGAGTCGGTGTCGATGACGATGTCATCACGCAGTTCAACGACTTCAAGCTCAAGCGTGCGCCGTACGACTTCCGCTACTTCATCTACAAGATCGTGGACGACTCGGAGATCGTGATCGAGTCGACGGGCCCCCGGTCGGAGACGTTCGAGGACTTCGCGAACAAGCTGCTCCAGGTGACGAACGAGTGCCGATACGGCCTGATCGACCTGGATGTGATGACGAAGGACGGGCGCTCGACCAGCAAGATCGTCTTCCTCTCGTGGTACGTGCGTGGGTGGCAGGGCCGCCCCCGCTCGCGCGACCGGCGCGTCCAGAAGCGCTAACGACTCGATGTGCGCGTGTAGGTCGCCCGACACGGCCCGCGTCAAGAGCAAGATGATCTACGCGTCGTCCAAGGAGGCCATCAAGCGCGTGCTGATGGGCGTGGGCATTCACCTGACGGCCACGGATGCGTCGGAGCTCTCGCGCGAGTACATCGAGGACGGCGTGGCCAAGTTCCTGTAGACGGGCAGCGCTTCGGGCGGCCTCGCCTCGGGTTGAGTTGCTTTTCGCGGTAGATTTGTTGTCGCAGCCAGCGAGCTGGCGCTGCCGGCTGGCGCTGGCTGGTGAACGAGGCGAACAACAAAGCAACTGCTGCAGTTTTGCATGTCCCCCGTCGCGTGCGCGCCTCCCCCCGCGCTCGCACTGTGCGTCTGTCCCTGCTGGGCTCTCCGCCAGGACAGGCTCCCCGCGAGGGCGGAGCCGCCCAAGCCAGTTGGTTCGTCGCCTGCGCGCAGAGAGCACGGCGCCGCGCTCCCTCGCTCGCTCCCAGCGCATCGATCTGCCGCGATGTCGTTCGGTTGCCAGCCAGCCGGGCCGGTCAGTCAGTCGGGTTGGCGGGAAGGCAAGGGGCGGTGTGATGCGCATAGCACCGTAGCGCATCTCAAAGCGAGTGATATGAACTGCGTCGCAGTACTATATTTTACAGGCTTTGATGCGCCGAGTAAGCTCACGGGGGATGCAATAGCCGCACTCCGATACTTTGTCGAAGGCTATTATTGACAAAGGAGTGCCTCGTCATCGGCAAGAGCGGAAAAGGCTGCGCTTCCATGCAACCAGCGCGGACGCTATCAGTATTCAGAGGCCAGTCGCCGGCGCGTCTTCCTTCCTCCCCAATCCGTGGACGATGCGCCGCCGACTTCAACGTCACCACCGGGCGGACATGCACTTGGCGGCGCTGGCGCTCGCGTTCCCCCTCCTGGCAGCGGCGCAGGACGACGCAGCGCCGGTGCGCGTTCCGCCGACCGGCTGGTGGGCGGTGCAGGCGCTGGCGCTTGGCGGTGCGGCGCTGCTCGCCGGTCTCCTTGGCTGCGTGTACCTGCTGCCGGCGTGGTTCCTGCGCGTTGTCATGCGCCACGCGCACCCGTCCGTGCTCTTTTGCGCAGCCACGACGTCCCGCGTGTGCGCGCTGACGATCGACGACGCTCCGTCGGCGTCCACGGCGCGCATCCTGGACGTGCTGCGTGAGTACAAGGTGCGCGCGACCTTCTTCGTCATCTCCAACAACATCGCGGGCCACGAGCGCGTGTTGCAGCGCATCGTCGATGAGGGCCACGCGCTCGGCAACCACCTGACGGAGGACCGCGCGAGTATCTTGGACGACCTGCACGTCTTTGAGCGCAAGCTGCAGGAGTGTGACGCCGCCATCCGCGAGTACCAGCTACGGCCGCAGGACGCCGCCGCCGCGTCTCCGGCTACGACACCCGCGACGCCCCCGAGTGTTGACAGTGGCGGAGAGAGCCTGGGCGGCGACCCAGATTCGGCGCGGCTGCTGCCGAGCGCTGAGGATCGCAGCGACGCCCCCGCGACAGGCACCTCGAAGAGCGGAGGTGCCAAGTGGATGCGACCCGCGTCGGGCTGGTTCACGACGCCCATGCGCAAGATCGCCGAGCGCCACGGCTACCGCATCTGCCTCGGCAGCGTGTACCCACACGACGCGCAGATCCGCTCCGAGCGGCTCAACTCGATGCACCTGCGTGCGCGCACTCGCTGCGGCTCGGTCATCATCGTGCACGACCGGTCCTGGACCGTCGGCGTGCTCCGGACGGCTCTGCCCGAGCTCGCGCGCAAGTTCTCCTTCGTCAGTCTCGATGAGCTGACGAGACACCACCAGTACGAGCGCCAGCACCGCAGTGGAGCAGCGCAGGTGGGCAGCATGCACTCGGACGAGGCGCTGTGATGGCCGGGCGAGGCGGGGTACGTATGCAAGCGGGGGAGAGTGGTCTCCGATCAGCGCGGGACCTCGGCGCGGTGGCGCTCCTTGAGTTTGTGTGAATATGCAGCGCCTGCTTTGTCTCGCACCTCGCATCAATCGCCCACCGAGTCCACAGCACAGAAATACTCGTGCTGCGCGACCAGGAAGCGCCGGAACAGCTACCGAGCACGCACAAGTAGGCATTGAGCGCCGAAGTCAGCGCACTGCCAGTCCTCCGCCGCACTCTAGACTATCCCGCCCCACCTCGGTCCGGAAGCACTGGCGGAAGAAGTCGCGGCACCCGAGCTCCATGCGCGCGTCGAGGAACGAGTCCGCCTCGAACACGAGGTACTTGTCTGGTTGTTCCTCGGACGCGGCGTCGAGCGCGGCCGCGGCCGACGAGCTCGGCTGGAACGAGCAAAAATGGTATACGACGTCACCGAGAAGGGATTCGAGAAGCTGCAGCACCGCGAGGCGCGCGCCGAATTCTCCCAGGCGAGAGTTGACTGGGTTCTCGTTGGCGCTGCCGCCTTGACCTGAAGGAGGAGGCGGCGCTCCGGCCGCGTCGCCGTTCATGGGAGGCGCCAGCATCGGGCCAAACGGCGACGCGCGCTTCCACGGGCTGAACAGGAAGGAGTCAGCGTCACGAGTGCTCGGGCTGCGCATCGACTCGCTCAGCAGACCCTCGAAGTTGCGCACGAGCGATTCTAATCGCAGGGGCGAGGCTGTCAGTCTGGCTGTCCGAGCACGGAGGGGGGCAGCGCCACTTACGAGGGAGCTCCGGAACCTCCGTTCGCTCTGGGATGTACACGTCGTCCGAGTCGATGTCCACGACGATCGCCTGCGTCTGGAGGAGCGCGGCAGGGTACGTGACCGGCAGGGATGCCTCCGCGGCCGCTGAGCTGCCTGGCTGCGGAGGAACCTGCAGCTGAAGCGTGGCCTTCTGAATGCTGTAAATGCTGTTCCCTGCGAGAGCACGTGCGCTGTTAGCGGCCGCGCGGAGCTCCTGGCGTCTCGATGGGACCCCGCGACGACGCGTCTCATACTCAGGCGATGCCGTTGCTCCCCACCGGGCTCCTTGTGCTTCTGCACATCCAGCACGGCGCTGAATCCGACGATGAAGGGCGGCGCGTGCTCCTTGAATGCGCCGCGCTCGGCGATCGCTGCCGCGATCCACAGCGGGCAGTACGGCAGGAACAAGTGCTGGGGCGGACGCGCGTCAGCATTGGCCGCATCGCCGCGTCCCACGAGGCGGGAGCGCTCACCTCCCACTGGAACGGGCGGATGGCCGTCCGCAGCGCCTCTCCGACCAGCGTCAGCGTCGACGGCTCCTCCGCCACCATGACGATGGACTTGCCAGTCAGGACGCAGCTCAGCATGACCAGGAGCGTCTGTGGCGCAGGCGCCGCGAAGGCGTTCGTGACTCGGTCTTGCAGCGCACGGCCGGGAAGGAGCGAACGCACCTGGGAGCTGATCTCGCGGAACGCCGACTGCACCGGGAAGTCGTCGCTCACGAGCCATGGGCGGAGCCTGAAGCCGGCGAGCGCGGCGCTGAGCTCGAGGCGCTCGGCAGCTGGAGCGTGCGTCGCTCGGATGGCGCGGTCGATGTCGCGGTCCGTCGCCTCGCTCTGCGGCAGCCAGGGGAGAGCAGGAGCGCCGCCGTCAGCTCGGCCCGCAGGCGAGCGGCACCGAGTCGCGCGGACTCACCGGCTCGAGCGCCTCCAAGCACAGCAGCAGCTGGCGGCCCCAGCGCCACGCCGGCCTCGTCGTCATGAGCACGACGACGCGAGCGCGCCAGTCGGACTCGCCCTCGCCGCTCTCGCCGGAGCTGCTGAGCCTCCACCGCGTGAGGCAGAGGCCGTAGAGCGCGCCGGCCGCCTCGTCAGGCACGACGAAGTCGCGGAAGGCCGGCGCGGGGGCTGCAGCAGGAGCCAGCAGCACAGTGCGTCAGAGGGGAGGGGAGGGGAGGAGAGGGGAGGAGAGGGGAGGAAGGGAGGCGCGGCCTCCGTACGCTGAGGCGGGAAGGCTGGCCGGTGCGCTGCTGGGGAGGTCGGGTGCGCGGCCGGTGCGGCGGCCGGCGGCGGGTCCCAGCAGAACTCCTGCGAGGCACGGCAGCGCGTGAGTTGGGCGAACGCCACGCGGGCGACGCGCCAAAGTCGGCGCGGACCAGGTACGTCGGGTGCGTCTCGGCGGCCGCCGCGTCTCGGTCGGACGCGCCGAAGAGCTGGGCGAGCGCCGCCCAGGGCCGCGGCTCCTGCCCGCGCCGAGCCGCCTCGGCGTCCAGGAAGGCGACGCTGCGGACGCCGAGCGCGTCGCGGTCGCCGCCGTCCGTCAGGATCGCCAGCGAGCGCGCGAACCGGTCGGTCGCCAGCGGCGCCAGCGGCGATGGCGGCGCGCGGGTCGGCGCCGCGCTCGGGATGGGGACAATGACGACGGCGGTCGCGCCACCGGTGCTGCCGGCGCCGGCCCGGAGGTGGTCGCTGAGGCGGCGCAGCTGGCGGTCGGCCTCGAGATCCTCGGCCTCGACGACGAGCTGGACGTACAGGTCGGAGGCGCGGAAGCGCGGGTAGACGTCTGCCTGGAGCCACTGCCAGACGCAGTCCTGCGCGGCGCGGAAGAGGTTGGCGTAGCGCGGCGGGGAGAAGGGCTCTCCCTGCAGCTGCATGATCTTGGCGAGCGCGTCGCGGCGCACGCCGGCGGGCACGCGCGAGGCCGCGAGCGGCGCGCCGTCCGCGAGGAACTGGTTGTAGAGCCGGCGCACGGCGCGCTGGACCTGCTCGAAGCGCGCGGGCGTCGCGGCGGCCGGCGCCTGCAGCAGCGGCAGGAAGCGCGTCTGCACGTCCACCCAGAAGCGCAGGTTGTTGGCGGCCGCGGCCGGCGCCGCCTCGCGCAGGAAGCGCTCCAGCCGCGCCGTGCCGCGCGCGTCCACGAGCAGCGCGGCCAGCGGCAGCTCCCTGCGCGCGCGCAGCGCCTCACACAGCTGCGCGTACTGCGCGCTGGCCACGAAGCGCGGCAGGTGCTCGCGCGCCAGCCGCGCCTTGACGAGCGCCTCCACGCCCGCCAACAGATCCAGCGGCGCGCGGTCCGCGGCCACCGCGCTGCGCACGCGCGCGCCGACGCGCGCGAGCTCCGCGTCTTGTGCTTGCGCGTCTTGTGCTTGCGCGTCGGCCGGCGGCGGCGGCGGCAGGTGGTCATCGACGACCTCTCGCGCCTGGCCGGCGGACTAGCAGTTAGCGGACGGTCCGCGCAGGCAGGCGGAGCAGGAGGCGAGCGCGGCGTACGAGGAGCAGGAGCGCGTCGCGGCGGCCCGCGAGCGCCTTGTAGCGGCGCGCGAGCGCGAGCAGCGCGAACTGGCGCGCGAGCGCGGCCTGCTCGTCCGGGAAGGCCTGCGCGAAGAGCTCGCGGCGGAAGGCGTCGCGCGCCACGTCCTCGAGCGTCAGCGCGGGCGGCGGAGCCATGCGCGCGACGGAGGGAGGGAGCCAAGGGTCGAGGAGGAGGAGGAAGTGGGCGAGCGGCGCATGCAGCCGGAGCGCCGGCAGCGGCAGCGCTCGACAATAGGTCGCGGACGGCAGCGGCTACCGTGGATTACTACTCAAGAGCCGCACAGGCGGCGGCGCACGGGCGGGCGAAGCGCATGGCGTGCGCGTGCTGCGCGCCGACGCGCGCGTGGCAGGCGTCGCAGAGCGCGAGCCCGGGACAGACGGCGCAGGCCCAGCGCGCGGCGCGCGTCAGCAGCAGGCTGCACTCGCGGCAGAAGACGTTCGTCTGCACGGCGGCGCGCTCGTTGAAGCAGTGGTGCAGCACCATCATGGTCGAGTGCTTGGCGCGCCGCAGCGAGTCGAACTGGTAGCCCGCGTGCGAGCACAGCTGGTGGAACATGAAGCGGCTGCCGAGGAAGCGCGGCGCGCGCGCGGCCCAGCCCGGCGCCAGCGCCTCCGGCCGGCAGGGCAGCGCGGCCGCGTCGCCCGCGCCGCCCGCGCCGCCCGCGCCGCCCAGCGCTAGGTCGACCACGAGCAGGTCGTGGCGCAGGTTGCGCACGGCCGTCTGGCACTTGGCGAACACCTCGCGCAGCCGCACGCCCACGTGCGGCGCCGGCTCGCCTGCCGGTTCGCCCGCGGCCGTCACACGCTTGCCGCCCGTCGCGCCGACCGCCCCCTTGCCCACGAACGGACTCGCGCTCGCCGCGCGGCTCAGCTTCTCGTTGCGCGCCGCGACGCGTCCGAGCACGCGCTCGAGCTCCGCCGGGATCAGGTCCCCGTCGAACAGCGGAGGCAGCCGCGCGGGCCACTCGAGCTCGTCAGGGTCCACCGACCGCGCCGTCACGCCGCGCGTCGCCATGCCGCCGCCCGTCGCCGTCGCCGTCGCCGTCGACGACGACAACGACAACGACGACGACAACGACGG
>JAADYC010000414.1:0-21371 GCA_023338135.1 Phytopythium kandeliae | reverse complement strand
AGTGAGGTCCACGTTGGCGATGCACTTGGAGAGCCACGGGAAGTCGGCGTCCACCGGCGCGAGCACGTCCTCGAGCGGGATGGCGGCCAGTTGCTCGTCCGAGATGCCGTTGAGCTGCGCCACGGACGAGATGAAGGCGCTATCCTTGTCAGTGAGCATCTTGCAGGTGCTGACCGAGTCAGCGACGGCGGTGGCGGCGTGGAGCGCGAGCGCGAAGGCGATGGTTTTAGTGAAGAGCCGCATCGCTGGTCGTGGTTGCGATCGGAGGTCGCTGAGCGGGAGTTGGCGAGTGGGGGAGGGTGGTGGTGGTGGTGGCGCTTGGCTCGTGCGCGGTCAAACGCGGAATGGAGGAGCCAGGACTGAGGTGGGTTGGCGGCAATCTCCGATGGTTTTGGGTCAGCCGATGCAGAGCGCCTTGGCGGCGGCGTTGAACTTCCTTGGGTCTCATGGCTGCTGAGGTAACGGTAGATACGCGACGGATTGCTGTGCATTGCCTGCGAAGGTGCTGTAGTTGCCTCTCCGTCGCCAAAGATAGCGGAGAGTGACGAGATTTGGCGACGACTGGCTGGCTCGCCTGGGAGAACCTGCATTGACAAGCCCCAAGCGTCTTTGGAGGAGAGAAGCTCCAGCAGATGAGGCTTGCTTTGCCATGGGACTGAGCTGTCTGTGGGACGAGAGCGACCAGTCGACATGAGATCGTGCGCGGCTTGGATAGCAGCACCACGCTCTAGCAACTCGACCCGTTGGCTCGGATAGCGCTCAACGGCTCTGGCTTCGGCGGCTTTGATTTAGAGATCCAAGGCGATCAGACGGCCGTTTGCTAGGTATTTAGAGGCTTGGCTGGATGCACAATGAGCCCACGTACGTGTTTCGCCACATGAAGCGCTCAAGAGCTAGCTAGGAGCTGGCGGCGCGCTCTCGTTCTCGCTCGCCTGCGAACCCAGTGGCGTCGCTGCCGCCGTCGACGCGGCTGATCTGAGCAGATCACCGCTAAAGTCCAGGCAGCGCGGAGTGGCCACCGCCTTGGACTTGGTCGGCCACGCAGTCGGCGACGCGCGCGGGTCCGAGGGAGCCGTCCTCGCGGCTGCCTGCACCCAGTCGTCCTTGGCGGCTGCAGTTTCGGCGAGGCCTCCTACCTCGACACACTCGGCGCCAGTCACCGACTGGGGCGTCGCAGGCTCTGCGGCGCTGTGTTCGCACGACTCCTCAACGACCTTGATCCGCTTCCGTCGCGCGAGTGGCGGGCTCCTCGACGCGCTTTCCGCTTCGGCAGTCGTGCTCTCGTGCCTCGAGCCTTTCGGCGGGTCCGCGGCTTCCACACCCAGCTCCTTCTGAGGATCCCAGCCAGTGGCGCCAGGTTCCGAGATCCCCGACGTGACCGAGTCGACCGCGGACGCCTCCTCCTCGCCGAGCACATCGGCGTCGGCCACCCACGGGCGATTACATACCTGGTAGATGGTTGCTCGTCCCGCTGAGTCCGCAACTAGCAGCTCGCCCAGCAGCTCGCGGACCGCGGGCGGGAGCGTATCGTAGAGCCGCCAGGTGCGGAGGAGTTCCTGCACACCCTTGGCCCGCACGGCGCGGAAGCGCGGATCGGCGTCACTTGCGCGCTCAAAGGGCGGTACGCCGGTTGTCAAGACAAAGAGCAGGACCCCGAGCGACCACATGTCGGCCCGCTGCCCGTCGTACACGTCGGCCGGCGAGCAGGCGAGCACCTCGGGTGCCATGTAGAAGGCCTTGCCGACGCGTCCGGCGCAGCGGCGGCCCGAGGCGGTCGCGAGTCCGAAATCCGCGATGCGGCAGCGCCCAGCGGCGTCCAGCAGCACGTTCTCCAGCGACAGGTCGCGGTGCGCGACGCCCCGCGAGTGGACGAAGCGCAGCGCGCGCGCAACTTGTGCGAAGCTGCAGCGCGCGGCGTCCAGCGGCAGCGCACCGTCGCGCGCGACCTGCGCGAAGAGCTCTCCGCGCGCGCAGTAGTCGAACACGAGGCAGTGCGAGTCGGTGCGCCAGTCGGCAAAGTCCTCGAGCAGCGTGAGCACGAACTGGCGGTCCAGCCGGGAGGCGGCGGCGGCGGCGGTTGCATCGTTGCTATTGACGGCGTCGTTACTGCTGTCGGCACCGCTGCCGTGACCGTCACGGCCGTCGACGCGCGAGAGCAGGCGCAGCGTCTCGAGCTCCGCGAGCCCGTCCTCCTGCACGCGCTGACCGTCGACGGCGCGCCGGGCTGCCATGTGCGCGCGGCTCATCGTCTTGATGGCGACCAGCGCACCGGTCGCGCGGCGCCGCGCGAGCAGGATGCGGCCGTAGATAGCCGCGTGGACGAAGCCGAGGACCTCGAACGCGTCCATAGCCGGCAGGCAGTGCGCGCAGCGAGCTCGTCGTGAGAGAGTCTGAGAGTCTGGGAATGGTGCCGTTGTTGCCGTTGTTGTCGCGATAGAGAACACGCTGGTTGAAGAACGGCGTGTCGGTTCAGTCAGATCAACATTCATTGACAGTCATTCTCGTTTGGAAGTACCCTTCTGGACGAAGAAAAGCGCTGGGAGCGAAGAGCTTTTGTGACGTGCTCTATCATTTGGATTCAGTAGACCTCAGATTGGAGGAAGCTCGGTCGACGCCAGAACACGCCCGGAAATCGGCAAGAAAACTGTCGAATTATCCGATAACTTGAGTTTTGTAAGAAATATACAGTGAGATTTGGCGGCGCGAACGTCCAAGTCTCTGTTGTGTTGGATTTTGCCAAACACAATAGAGAGAGCTGGATGAGCCGAAATGTGTTGAATTGAGCGAGCGTCCAATAATCCAATGCGTTTGGCAAAATACAACACAATAGAGAGCTGGACGTTTGCGCCGCCTGCCTACTTTTAGAGGACACTCCTCTTGGAGCACGCAGCGCAGGTGGAACAGGCCGTCAGTAGTGGCGCGTGAAGGTGATCTCGTCGACCTGATCGCCCGACGTGTTGTACACGTTGTAGGTGACGGCGAGCACGCGGCGCGCGAGGTCGACGTCGAACATGGCGAAGCCGTAGCGCTTTTCGTAGAAGATGACCTCGGCGGCCGTACCCGGAGACGCCTGCGTCTCGTCGACGGTGCGTCCGCCGCCGCCGATCTGGAAGTAGTCGGTGCCGTTCGCGCGCAGGTACTGCATGTCGTGTTCGTGGCCGGCGATGTACGCGCGCACCTGCGGCTCGCTCTGGATGACCTCGTTGAGCTCGACCATGGCCGCGCTCGAGTTGTCGCCCGCGCCGCCCTGCGAGTAGATGTGATGATGCCCCACTGCCAGCACGAGCGACGCCTCGCCGTCCGCGTTGGCGTACTCCTGCTGGGCCCACGCCAGTCCCGTGGCGTTGAGTGTCATGGTGTCCACGACGACCATCTTGAGTGCTTCGCCCGCGCCGTTGCGGTAGTAGATGCTGAAGTCCTTGCTCGGCATCATCCAGAACTTGGACCCGACCTCGCCGGCATGGCCGTACTCGATTTGCGCCTCGCCGCTGCCGTACCAATCGTGATTACCCAGTAGCGCGACCCAAGGGAGCGTCAGCTCGGCGCCAACCCCGTAGCGGTAGAACCAGAGCGAGTCCCAGGTCGAGTCGCTCGTGTTGGCCACGCCGTTGTTGTAGAAGTTGTCACCGACGGCCAGGATAAAGTCGTATTCGCCACTCGCCGTCGCTGCCCACAGTCCATCGCGAACGGCCATCACGCCCGTCGTGTTGGTCGTCTCACCCCAGTCGCCGAGTCCGATGAAGCGCAGGCGGTCGCTCGAGCAGTCGATGTCCAGGCGTTTGGCGCTCGTCTCGGAGAGCAGGCACCGGTTCGTCTGGAACGTCTGGCTCGGCGTCGGCGTCGGCAACGAGGTCGAATCCGAGGTCATTGTCTCGATAGGAGTGGGGGTCGGCGTCCAGTTGGACGACGCCAGGTACTCGGCCACGGCCGCTTCGATCTCCTCCAGTGTCGTGATGCCGCCGCTGTCGACCGACTCGGCATCCTCGTAGGCTCGCGCGGTGGCGAGCAAGACCACGAGCGCGGCGATGGTGCGAAGGCCCAGCATAGCAGATGCTCTTCAGTCTGGCGGACTCGGGGATTTCTCGACTAGCGGGACGATCAGGAACTGAAGCCGGGCTCGCTCCGCTGCCCGGACCACCGGACCGTGAGCATCGCACGCATGCACGCATGCACGCAGTAGCGGCCGGCGCCGCTGGTCTGGTCTGGTGTGGGGCTGTGGCGCCTCTTCACTATGAAGCCGAGAAGCTGAAAGCTGGTGTGGTTGCCCAGTGTAGCTGCAGATTCACGCCAGATTCTCCCACTTGACTCAGATGCGTTTCACCAGTCCACCTCCTCTTTCTTGCGATGCTTCTTCTTAGTTGGTAGATAGAATCGATTGATAGCCCAGGGAACGAGCTCTATCAATGCATATGGAGTGTAAAATGGTAAGGATCATTTTGTATCCTCGAGTCAGAGCAGATTCGCCTTGATCGAGTTGACGTTGGCGGGGCGAGTTGACAGAGATCGGATGGATCAGTTCGCGCGATGGAAAGAGTCCACGAAGTGCAAGACTGGGCTCCGAGCCTGGAGGTCGCGGTGGATACACTAGCCACAGCGGGCAGCGCTCGCACCTGAGAAAACGTGCTCAGGCGGAAGCGGTGAGCCGGTCTCGAGCCGGCGGTAGACACGCGCTCGGCTCTTGATGTCGATGGACAGAAACTCAACGTTTCGCGACGAAGACGATCGAGGGGTTTGCCACGAGGCGTTCTCCACGAGCAGCAGTTCGCTCCGACGGCGCGCCAGTCCTCGGCCTCGACGGCGCTGCAGGGCGGCACAGTGCGCAGCGCCGCCAGCGGCTGTCAGGCGCTAAGGGGTGCCGCAAAGAGCGATTTCTGGAGTTTTGAAAATCCAGAGGAGTTCGAAAAGCCAGAAAAACCTCGCCCTAGTGAGATGTTCGAAATTGCGAAGCCGACCAATCAAGAGCCCCGTTCTCGAAATCCTATCGGAATCACCCGAGAGTGAGGGTAGCGACACCACCTGCGACGTGTGCGTGCAGGGTTGAAGGGATCCGTAATAAAATAAGCGGTGTATGTCTAGCAGATTATTCCGCATCGCTCAGCTGCGCGACGTCATCGCTCAGCCATAGGGCAGATGCGATGACGTGACTGGCAGAAGTCGTCAACACAGCCTGCGTTATGGCATACTCGTCAGGAATCCCTCTGTACAGCATATTCGGCGTGGTACACACGGATATATCCGGACCCAGGCGGCGAGCAGCGTCAAGGGTTGAACAAAGAGCCAAGGCGGGCTGGCAGACAAGCAAGCCGGTTGCCTCATTCCGAACGCGGTCGGTCGGCCAGCGAGCTCCAACACGCGCTCTGCTCTGCTCTGCTCTTTCTCTCTCTTTCTCTCTCTCTCTCTCTCTCTCTCTCTCTCTCACTCTGCTCGCCTCGGGCTGCTTCGACCGCTGACGAGCCGCTCGCCAGCTGGATGGCGGCAGTCCATGCGGTGCCGCCCTCGCCCCGCCTCGTCGAATCCGCCGCCAGGAGCCGATTGGACGGCGGCGCCAGCAGCCTCGCCCCAAGCAGCGCAGCGCGCCAGCGATCGTCGCGTCGCAGCAGCAGCTTGTCCGACGGCGGCGCGACCGGAGAGCAAGACTCGGGGTGGGTGGCGAGTGGGTGAGTGGGTGAAGCGGTCGGCCATCCCACTCCGACGCTCACGCGTCCTTGATGACCTTGTCGCGGAGTCGCGCGTGGCGCCGAGAGTCCTCCTCGCCGGGGAGGTGGCGGCCCGGCTGCCGCCTGCACTTGAGCGGCGCAGCTGGCGCGTCGCCCGTGCTCGCGTGAAACGAGAGGACCATCCACCCATCCGCTGGACCGACCAGCCCGCCAGCGCGCGCGCTCGGTCTCTCGCCTCTCGCCTCTCGTCTCTGCGGCCGGATTTCTTTTTTCTCAGGGTCTATGGCCGCCGACGCCCCGTTTCGGCGCGGCGCTTGAATCGGCTTTCGTTCGTGGAGGGAGGAGCACCTCGACACTCTCTTGGCGTTTGTATGCTGTGGAGACAGCCTTGCCGACGAGTGTCGCTTGCCTCCCTCCCTTCACCTGCCTCACCTCTCCTCTTTTCCTCCTCTCCTTGCTCCGCCTCGCCTCGCCTCGCCTCGCCTCGCCTCGCCTCGCCTCGCCTCGCCTCGCCTCGCCTCGCCTCACCTCGCCTCGTCGGCCTTGATGGCGGCCGACCGCCTCAGCAGCGGGTCGGTCATCGAGATCTCGGACACAAGTGGTCGCTGGCGCCGCTCCGCTTCGATTAGTCGATCGACTCTCGGCGCGGCTCGACCGACCAGCCGCAGAGTCGATCGACGAGAGATAACGCGTCTAGACGAGCGTCAGTGGAGGACCCGGCGGGCGGAACCGTGGCCGCTCCGCGAGCTCAGTTGACGGCGGCGATCGCATGCATTTCGAGCTTAAATAGCGTACGCACTCGCTGGCGATGCCGTCGACGCGAATGGAGGGACGAAACTAGAGTGTACAATGCAGGAGCCTGAGGCCGAGGCCGGCCGCGACCCTGTCGGCGCCAGTCTACAGCGCTCAGAAGAGGCACTCGAGGAAGTCCTTCAGGTCCTGGTCCGTGATAGAGGGCGGCTGCGCGACCTGCGGCGGCGGCGGCAGCCCGAAGAAGAAGGGGCTCGCGTGCCGAGATTCCGCGGGCGGCGGCAGGAACGTCATGCAGTCGTAATCCACCACGGGCGTGGCGTCGCTCGGCGAGTCCGCCGACAGGTGCAGCTGCTTGACGCTGCCGGACTGCAGCGGCGGGAGCGCGTGCGAACTCACCGCGGGTGGCGCTCGGCGCTCGAGTCCTTGGTGGCCGCGGTGGCGGAGGAGCTCGAGCTTGGCCGCGTCACACTCGGGAGAGGCCGGGGAGGAGCCACCGCTGGCGGATCGCGCCTGCCGTCTCGGGGGCGGGGTCTGCTGGTGCGCGGCGCGGTGCTGCGTCTTCATGTGGCGCGTGAGATTGCCAGCGGTGCTGAAGGTCTTGCCGCACCCTTCGACCTGGCACGTGTGCACGGCGGAGCCGTTGTGCACCTTCTGGTGCTTGGCCAGCATGTCCTTGTTGGTGAAGATGCGCGTGCAGCCGGGCACGGGGCACTCCATCTTGTGCAGCGCGTGCAGCCGCTTGTGGCGCGCGAGGTTGCCGGACGTGCTGAAGCGCTTGCCGCACGACGGGATCGGGCACTGGTGCGGCTGCTCGCCCGTGTGTGTCTTGAGGTGCTCGTGCAGCGTGAACTTGCGGTGGAAGCGCCCGCCGCAGTGCGCCACGGGGCACGCGAACGGCCGGTCGCGCTGCTGCTGGTCGCGCACCCGGGGGCCCGACGGCAGCGCCGACGGCGTGCGCATGGCAGGCAGACGGCTCAGCACGCCGCTCGGCGCGGGCGAGCCCGAGCGCGCGATGGACACTGACATGGCTGCGGAGCGGCGGGAGGAGAGACCGGGGCGGGCGTTTCGACAGGCGCGCTCAAAAGCGGAAGTGAGTGCGGCGAGCCGCGAGAGTGCGTGACCGACGAGAGGAGCCCGCGCGGCGGATGGCGGATAACACTACACAGTATACCCGATGACGACGCGGCTGCCGCGTCGTCACTTTCGGCCTTTCTTTCCCCGATATTATTCCAGGGTGGTGGACGCGGCGCCGCGTACCGTACGTACAGTATCTCGAATGGATCGCGCAGAGAAGGGCGGGTGGTAGATGGGGCGGCTTGATGCCTCTTATCTCGAATTGTGCCTCGCAGCGAGTATGCACGGATGGATCACAGCACATGCAGTTGTATCAAGCACCGACGCGGGAACTAATACTAGAGCTGCATTCATGCCGCTCAGAGCACGCCTATCCCCGCATACGACCGCGCTTCAATAGACACATCAGGGGTTGACGAGCGAAGCAAGCCCGGCTGGCTTTCGGTTGTCCCGCGCGGCTGGCGCTGTTTGCGTCCCGGCTCGCTCCACCGGACGCGCGACAAGCGCCATGCGCGCACGGGTTTACGCACCTGCGCCGACTCCGCCCGCGTGCGCTCCCGGGCGGGCGGGCGGGCGGGCGGCGACGGCGGCGGCGGCTATCCAATCGGGCGGCGCGTTTCTGCCTGCGGCTCGCGGCGGACGAATGCAGCTGGGCCCTCGTTGACAGCCGAAAGCAATCCCTTGCTTGCGTGAGGGAGCAGACGGCGACGGCGTCGGTGGAGATCCTCTTCATGACGGTCGACACCACGCTCTCTGTCGCGGAGAGCGAGCGATTCGCACCGAAGCCAGGCGAGCGTGCGAGTCCAGGACTCTCACGCCACGTTGCAGTTCCGAAGTCAAGTCGCCTGTCGTCGCTTGGGCTTGGCGCCCGCCGCCGCCGCCGCCGCCGCCGCCGCCGCCGCCGCCGCCTCCCTCGCCTCGAGACCTCCGCGGGCCGGCCGGCCACGCCGCTTTGATGCTCCGATGGAGGGAAAGTCCTCCGAGACAACAAGTGTCGAGTCCGGCCCATCCTCTCGTGGACGCGGCTGCCTGCAGCAGTCCAGCCTCCTGCAGTACAGTACAAATTGTTCTTGCTCGTGTCTATACTCGAGCGTTGTATGGGTTTCAGTATACTTCAAGTGGGAGATTTTTCGCGTTGCTCACTCTAGCCAGCCTCTCGCTCGCTCGCTCGCCGGCCGCCACCCTTGTCTTACTTCGAACTGAACATTCCCGCGCCTCGCACCGCTGCCTGGAGCCGGCGGCGCTGACACAGCAGCGTGTTGCTACCGCCGCCACCGCCACCGCCACCGCCACCGCCACCAATCGCCGTATTGCAATACCGTACGGAAATGGCGGCAGCAGCAGCAGAGAGAGCCGCATGATGCGGCTTGGTATCCGCACACGCGTGCGCGCGCGTGTCTGTCCTGTTTGAGATTGCGACCACGCCTGTTTATGCACATCAACTGAGATCGGGTCGTTAACAGCGGTGATCACTGGATCTATTCCGCGGAATGACACTCCCTGCGTTGGGATCATGTCTATCAAAGCGCTGCTGCGGCAGCCGGCATCAGGTCGGCTGGCGAAACATACAGTAAAAATCGTTGAGCGATGACGGGACCTTCTCTGGAAAGAAGGCAGCGTCATCGACGCATAGGCAGCCATCTGGACGGGGCTCTCTTCGAGGCAGGCGCGGCGCGGCTCGGCTCGGCGCTTTGGTGCGCGAAAGCGGCGGCGCTGTCGGCCGGCGAGAGGCGAGAGGCGAGAGGCGCTCCATCCCTCTCAAGGCGCCGCCTTGTGCCCCTTCGAGTCGAGCCAGCATTGAGCAGAGAGGGCGGACAGTTGGACCCGCAGTCCGCCCCTCCCCTCTCGTTCCTTGGTTCGATTGCCTCGCCTCGCCTCGCCTCGCCGCTGTTGGCCTCCATTCATCCAAGCGATCGGTGCTACTGTCCGCGGCGGATGGAGGACACATCGCTTGCTGCTGCGTCGTCGGCGCATCCGATGAAAGACGCCGTCGTGCAGGCCAATCGATCGACCGATTTTCGGTTGCTGTAGATTCGCGCCGCGCCTGAGACGCTCATGTCGTACCTGGAGCGTTTCCAACGGCTCTGAACCCGCACGACTGCAACAGCGCCGCCGGACGACCGCACTTGATCCAGCCAGCGGCTGCGGGCTGCTCTGTTGCTGCGCTATCGCAGAGATGCGAGCCGGATGGGATGAGTAATACAGCAAGTGCGGGTGCGGATGCAGCTTTCGTGGTGCGACGGACCCTCGCCCGCTTGCGCAGTTGTCGACGAAGAATGCGCGTGGACCGTCCAATCCGCGAGGCGTGTTGAGTCGCGTGACGGACGCCGTGCTCGCTGGCCCGCGCGCCACAGACGCCACGTCACCATCGGCCGTGAAGAGTCCCTGGCACGAACGCCTTTTGATTCCTGGTCGACGACGTGACCACCGCGGTCAGCGACGGGTGTTGAAGCGGCCGCTTGGGATCCGCATGCTGGAAAGCTCCAGCACAGCTGGTTTCCAAGCGCGCGAATAGTGCAAAGCATTGCAGGTGTCTGGCAAGGTACCAAATGGCTGGATCCCTCGAGCAGCGGCGCGCGCCACACATGTTCGACAGGTCCATCCCAACGCCACGCTCTCGTTAGACGCTACTTGCCGAGCCGGTTGGGTTGCATTCCGGCCTTGCTGGATTCGACGTGCCCGATGGTGGCGAGGCGAGCGAGCAGTTTCCAACGAATCACAATGGTCATCTAACGCAAATTCGGGGAATCGTGGCGCTAAAACAGCCAATGCGCGTGCACAAGTGAGCAGTTATGACGAATCACCGCGACTCATCCACCCTTTTCCAGCCAGTGAAATCGGAAGAACTCAACATTGATCGCTAAGGATAGGGTATCAGCGTCAAGAGGCTGCCAAGACATGCACAAGCTACGGGCTGTCTTAACTAATACAGATGAGTATGCGCATTATGAATTTCGTGGATCTGTCTTGTAATTCGCTGAGACTCGACCAAATACGATATGTGCCGGTAAGAGCTCCAGAGTGGGGCGTCAACAATCCCACTGACTGAGTTTCAATATCGAGATTGTGGCACCGTGCGCGTTCTCTTCGAAGACACAACTAATCAGTGCGCATCTGAGTTGACCAATTTCGAGTGCATCCATTATAAAGTGAAAGACGATATTTGAAAGAAAGGGATATCCAATCGCTCAATTTGGATTGATCGAGAATCAGTGAGTTCTGTCGAATAGAGTCCTCTGAAAGCTGTGTACGGCGCACCGATTGAACCGGTACTTCTCGGTGATGATGTACAGACACTCTCTGTTGTTGAATGCATGAGATATTTGGTAATGCGCGCGGAAGCAACGGCGAGGCGAACGATTCGTCGCCAGAATCCGCCTGCGCTCCGCATGTGGAATGAGTGTAATAGCTTGCAGCTGGTAGGACATACAACGCGCAAGTAGCCGCGCGCTTCCGCTGCGGAAACACCCCACCCGCTCCGCGTCCGCCGGCCGCCACTTATTGCGCGCAGCGAGCATCCGGCGCGTCCGCCCAGTCCTCGGCGCCATGGCCTTCAACTTCGGCGGCGCGACGAGCGTGGCCACGGCGCCCGCGGCCTCCGGTGCGTCTACTGCCGGCGCTCCCGCTCCATCCCGCCTCGCTCGCCGCCCGGCCCGCGCCTAAAGTCCCGCGCCTAATGCCTCGCGCCTAATGCCTCACGCCTCACGCCTCACGCCTCACGCCTCAGGTTCCGCAGGCTTTTCCTTCGGCGCGACGACGAGCGCGGCCCCGCCGTCCTCCGGGTTCTCGTTTGGGTCGACGGCCGCCGCCGCCCCGGCCACTGCTTCCTCCACGGGCTTCAGCTTTGGCGGCGCGGCTACCAGCGCGGCGCCTGCCGCTCCTGCGTCCGGCTTCAGCTTTGGCGGCACGACTGCCAGCGCGGCGCCTGCCGCTCCTGCGTCCGGCTTCAGCTTTAGCGGCGCGGCTACCAGCGCGGCGCCTGCCGCTCCTGCGTCCGGCTTCAGCTTTGGCGGCACGACTGGCGCGGCGGCGACCAACAGCTTCGGGTCGGCCGGCGGCGGTTTTGGCGCGACGGCGGCCGCTCCGTCGGCATTCGGCACGGCGCCGGCCGCTGGCTCTTCGTCCTTCGGGCTTTTCAGCGGCGGCAACACGGCGGCCGCCGCGACCGCCGCTCCGGCTCCGTAAGTGGCTTGCGGGGCGATCGCTCGGGCGACGTAGGCGCCGCACTGACCCACGTGCCTTGGCGCCGTTGCACCTGGCAGCAGCGCGCCGGCGATCACGCTCGAGACGGTGTTCGAGGCGCTGCCGGCGGACGTGAAGAAGAACATGGGCGAGTTCCACGCGTTCCTGCGGCAGCAGGACGAGTCGGACGCGTTCCTCAAGTCGGTGTCCCCGCGGCAGCTGGAGGCGCTGCAGCAGAACCTCGCGCAGCTCGAGCAGGACGTGCTCGCGCGCCGCAACGCGCAGGACAAGCAGCAGACGGCGGTGCACGCGGTGCGCAAGGATGTGCGGCAGCTGATCCACCAGGTGGACACGGCGTCGCTGAGCCTGCGCAGCATGGACGGCAGCAGCGCCGGCGGCAACGCGCACTACAGCCACATCATGCGGCGCGTGGAGATGCCCTCGGCCTACTACTGGGACCTGCTGGACCACTTCGAGGCGCAGATGGAGGCCATCAAGCGCCAGATCGAGGACGTCGAGGCGCAGTTCCTCATCCAGCAGAACAGCGGCGGCGGCGGCGGCGGCGCTGGCGGCCAGTTCCAGTTCCACCCGGCGCAGCTGCAGCAGATCCTCGTCGCGCAGAACGCGGCGCTCATGCAGGTGGCGGCGCGCGTCGCCGAGGTGCACGCGGGCGCCGACGAGATGCGCGCGCGCTTCCTGGCCAAGATGCGCCGCGACCTCGAGCGCCACGGCGAGCAGAACCCCGCGGCCTTCAAGAACCCGTTCGACAAGCGCAAGAAGAGCGCGGCGAGCGACCAGGACCGCCGCCAGGCCATCGACTCGATCCGCTTCCGTACCAACGTGGCGCCTACGATTGTGTCGGCGGCCCCGCCGCAGGCGCCGCAGCCGCAGCCGCAGCCGCAGCCACAGCCGTCGGCCTTCGGGTTCGGCTCGGCGTTCGGCACGATCGCCGCCCCGGCGGCTCCGGCGGCTCCGGCGGCTCCGGCGGCTCCGGCGGCCGGCGGCTTCAGCTTTGGCGCGGCCGCTCCCAGCGCCACGGCAGCGGCCGCGACGCCGGCTGCTCCCGCGACGGGCGGCGGCTTCAACTTCGGCGCGCCGACGGCTGCCGCAGCGCCGCCCAAGCAGGTGGCGTTCAACCTCGGCGCGACCTCGGTGGGCTCTCCGACGGCGGCGGCGCCGGCGTTCGGGCTGGGCGGCGCGGCGTCGCCGTTCGCGGGCGGCGCGGCGGCGGCGCCGAGCAGCAACAAGCGCTCGAGTCGCTTGCAGAAGAAGCGGTCGTGAGCGTCGCTACGAATTCTAATCCAAGGACATGTCGGAGCACGCGCGCGGCGGGTATGTGTATAGGGGAACCAAGTACATTTCTTCATGCAGCGGCCGAGCCGCCCAGCCACGCCCGCGCTCACTGCCTAGCACGGCGGCAGCGGCGGCGTGCGCGCGCCAGGGCAGCCAATGTACCGAGCGCGAGCGCTCAGGTGACGCACGGGACGAACTCGACGCTCGCCATGTCGTCCATGGCCGTGAGCACGTCCAGTACGTCCATGTTGGCGGCGCGCCATGTGTCGTCGACCAGTCCCTGCGTGGTCGAGTTCGAGTCGTCCGGCGCCGGGTACGGCCAGTACGTGTCCGGGTTGAGCGTGTAGAAGAAGCCGCCGGCGAGGTACTGGCCCGACGTGGCCGTCATCATGGAGATGGCGTCCTTGACGATGCGCTCGCTCGTCTTGTCCGCCGTCAGGTCCGCGTCGCCCACGAGCCCGCCGAAGGTCGAGAGCACCGTCGCCATGCCGGAGTCCATGGCCGCGCCGAACGAGTAGTTCATGTTGAGCTTGACGTTCGTGAGCAGGTCGTCGTCGCTCAGCTCCACGTAGTCGTCCAGCATGTCGCCGTTGGTCGTGCCGTCCTCGAAGAAAAAGGCGCGCGGCAGGTACGAGCTCGAGTAGTAGTGCGGCGCGTACACGACCTTGTTGTCCGTGTCGAGCGAGATGGGCGTGGTGGCCACGCCCGAGAGGTCCGAGCCCGGCAGGAACGTGTTCTTGATGGACCGGTCGCCGTACGTGTCCTTGTGCGAGTCGCCCTCGACGCCCTGCACGAACGCGAGCCAGCTCGGGCACTCGCTCACCAGGTGGTTGCCCAGCGTCGTGGCCGCGACCGACCAGTCCGTGTCCGAGCCGTCGCCCCACGTCGCGTCCGTGCTCAACGAGTCCTTCAGGTCCACGCCGATGATGTTGAAGTGCGTGCTATCGCACATGGCGGTCGCCAGGTTCGAGATGGCCGTCTCGATGTCGGCCAGCTGGATCGACGTGCCGTACCAGAGGCCCGTCTCGTCCTCGTCAGCCGACAGCACATCGAAGTCCAGCACGACGCCGATATTGAACTGGCCCAGGCCCTGGACGATGAGCCCCAGCAGCGTGTTGTAGCGTGAGGCTGACGCGAGCGCGCGGTTCGAGTTGGTGTTGATCAGGTTCGTGTTGATCTCCGTGTTGCGCATCACAGAGTCGATCGATAGCGGCAGGCGCACCACGTTGAAGTTGTTCTTCTTGAGGAAGTAGCCGAACCGGTACAGCGTGTCGCCGTTCAGCGTGTTGTCCCACAGACCCTTGGGCACGCCGTTCGTGTCCTGCATGCCCTTCCAGTTGACGCCCTTAATGTCAATCTGCGTCGTGCCGGTTGACAGCTCCGCGAAGATGCGGCCGTCCTTGCTGATGAAGTTGGGCTGCTCGCAGTCTGCACGGCGACACACAAGGCGTCAAGCGTCAGACATCACAGACAAACAAGCAAACAGAGAGAAGGACAGATACACCAAGTGTAGACTCCAACGCACTGTTGTCCGTGTACGTCTTGGGGTTCGTGACCGACAGGTCCGTGGTGGCGTCCTCGACGCCGCCGTCGTCGATCCAGTCGCCCGACGTGTACGTGGCCTCGACCGCGGCGGCGCTGTCCGTCGTCTCAGTGCGGATATCGTCGTGCTTCTGGATGCCGTAGTACGTCAGCCCCGCGATGGAGCCGACGACGACGAGGAAGAGGCCGAGCGCGCCGGGCCATGTCTGCAGACGAGCGAGTCAGCACACCGACAGGAGCGGAGAGCGGCGTCCAGACAGACAGACAGACAGACAGACAGACTGGCACGCACCGATCGGCGGCCGCGGTAGCGCATGGCCTTCTTGCCCGCGAACGTCGTGTCGACATCGGCGGCGGCGATGATGCGCTCCACCTCGGAGCTGCGCGGGCCCGAGTGGGACGCGCGACCGACGGAGCTCATGGTGGCGGACGAGCGGGTCTACGGGGCGATCGGGGACGGCTAGCGACCGGGAGAGCGCCTGTGCGGGAGGGAGAGGGCCCGAGTGGGCGTCCGGCGTCCGTCTGGCGGCGGCCGGGAGGCGTCCGGGCGGGCGGCGGCGAGCGACGCGCGACCTGTCGGCGCTTCTTGAGCGGTCGTCCGCGCCGTTTGCAGCGAGAAACGAGTTGTATTATGTAGCGCCGGCGGCGGCGGAAGAGTCTTCGAGGCGGCGGGCGAGAGGCGAGGGGTGGAGAAAAACCTCGAACTGAACTCTCCCCGCGGCGGGTTAAACCTCGATAGAAAGAGTGCTTAACCTCGTTTCACAGGGTTTAACCTCGCTGAAACGGGCAAATGATCGAAAATGTGTGGATTAGCTCGCCGCAAGCTGACGAGGCCAGGGCTGCCAGCAAGATGTAGCTGCGTCGGCCGGCCACTCGCCTCGCTGCTGCGCTGCTGGACTGCACTGCCTGCCTGTCGACCGAGAATCATTTACGCCGGACGGATGTGGGCGGTCGCCGGCTTGTGTGGCCGGTCGGCCGCACCAGTAGCAGCAGCGAGGCGCCACTGCCGCGCCACTTCACCACACATGGGTTGGCTGCGGCTGATATCATACGGATGGATTTCATGGACCCAACGGGCGATTCTCGAGCACTCATTGGTCCACCTCGCGAGGTGTAGGGCTCAAAACCACTTTGCGCCAAATTTTCGCCAGTGGTGAACCCACAATGCCACAAAATCCTCTACTTCGTCACTATCGCAGTTGACTGACATAGACACTGACATGTCACTCGAAAGAGGGACTACCGACGTCAGCCGCTCGCTCGCTCGCTCGCCTTCGTCGCACTCGCGCGATCCAACACCACCACTGACCGGCGTCAACATGGCCGATCTGTCTGCAGCTGCAGTCGTTCAGCAGCAGCAGCAGCAGCAGCAGCTGCAAGAGGAAGAGAGGGACCCGCAGCAGCAGCAGCAGCAACATGATGCAGATGCCGAGTGGCTGGCGCTGCGCTTGAGCTTTGTATCCTCGGGTGACATGATGCGCGTACGGACTCGGCGACTGCGCACACCATCCATTATCGATCGCTAACCTTTGACTGGCGCTGGCGCTGGCGCTGGCGCTGGCACTGGCACTGGCACTGACAGCTAGGATACCCGGCCATGAGCGCGGCGTGGCGACTCTTCCTCTTCGGCAACGGGTCGCCCACGCACCACCTGGCGCTGCTCACGGGCTCGCCCACGCGGGTGGACGTCATCGGACTCACGCGCGTGGGTGACGCGGCAATCGACGGCGGCGGCGCCGGAGAGGATGACGGCCCGACCGCGGCCGTGGCGGCGATCGCGACGCCGCGCAGCCGGCGACAGGTGTGGCTGCGCAACGCGCGCGGTGAGCGCCTAGGCTACGCGGCGACGTGGCTATCCGAGCGCGACGTCGGCGCCGTGTTCCCGAACCAGCGCGCGCCAATCGGCGAGAACATCATGGAGAACCGCACGGAGCTCTTCCGGGACATGAAGAGCGTCTTCTGCGGCTCGTCGCCCGCGCTCGAGCGCGCGTTCGGCCACCCCGGTCCGTTCTGGGGCCGCTCCTACCTCTTCTGGCGCGGCGGCCGGCCCGTGACCTTCATCTACGAGGTCTTCTCGCCCGCGCTCGACAAGTACATGGGAGCTCCCCTGGCGTGAGCGACGGTGCCTCGAGCCTCAATATCGATACATAGACGCCGGCGACGTGAGGACTCTGCCTTGCCTGTGTGTATTTATCTGTCTTGCCGGCGCGGCTCGTCCTCACGTCCGCGCGCTGCTGCTTGTCCAGACGCACGCGGCCTACAGCGACATGCGCCACCGGCCCTTCAGGAATCGGCGCTTGAGCAGCTTGCGGCCCGAGATGGACACACGGCGGGTGCGGAAGCCGTGCTTGCGCTTGCGCCGCAGCACGCTCGGCTGGTACGTGCGCTTGATCGCCTGCAGCGGCTCTGCCATGGAAACGATCGGCGCGTCAGCACTCGCTCCGTCCGCGCAGCTGCCTCGCGGACGCAGGCGGCACCAAGACCGACGACAGACGAACCGTTGACGGGTGCCTCCGACGGGCAGTCGAGCACACCCGAGCCCACAGGCGTGACCTCCGGCAGGTAGCGCGGCGCGGGCACGCGCACGCCAGTCTCGAACACCAGCGAGGTCTTCACCAGCGGGTCTACGTCCGCGACAGAGGCCGAGGCGCGCGTCAGTCCCTTGGGCTCTCGCCCGGTCGTCGCATCATAACGCACCGACGACGGCCGAGGAGACCGGGCGTAGCAGCGACAGGATAGCCGGGTGTGCCGCCGCCGCCGCCGCCGTCGCCGCGGGCGAAGCGCTGGAGAAGGCCGCCGGCGCGCTGAACGCGGTGGAGAAGGCGCGCGCCGCGCGGGTCCGCGCCGCCGCCACGAGCGCCGAGCGAGCGAGCGCCATGGGCTGTCAATTCCGTCGCAGCCACACAAATGGGGAGCTCTCGCGTCGAGTGGCACAGTCCTTCTATGGCTCCTCGCTAGACACTTTTATCCAATCATTCACCGCTGCTTTTTGGTTCCCACCAACCAACGACGTCTATTTGAGACACTCACTGTTCATTGGCGGATGAAGGTCAAGATTCGATAAATGATTGGACAAAACTAAACCCACTCATGCCATCAAGCCATGCCATTGGCATGCGAAGCCATGCGCAGCGGACGCTACGGCAGGCGGTGCGGCGGCGGCGGCGTGAGCGGCTGGAAAATGATGAGCAGGATGAGCGCGACGGCCACGAGCACGATGAGTCCGACCAGGAACTGGATGCACTGCTTGAAGCTGTCGGCGTCCGCGTCGCCGCCGTCCTTGGCCGGCAGCTGGAGGCCCGTCTCGAGGTCCGACTCGGTCTCCGCCGCGTCGCCGCCGCACGGGAAGCAGCTGAACCGCCGATGCGCGGGCTCGGCTCGCCGACCGGCCGTCTCGGGTCCGCGCCGGCGACCCCGCCGCACGTCCAGGCGCGCGGGTGAGCTGCGCGTCCACTCGGGGCTGCGGAACCACGGCAGCGGGTGCACCTCCTCCTCCGGTTTGCCCAGCAGTGGCGTTCGCTCCGTCTTGGCGTGGCGCTTCTTCCGCTTGGATCGGCGCGGTGGCTTCGTGTGCCCGCCGCTGCTGCTCGCGCTGCTGCTGGCGGCGCTGCGCACCAGGTCCAGAGCCGCGAACGGAGACCCCGACGCGGCCGCCGGCGCCGACGCAGGGACAGCGCCAGGGACGGCAGCGCGTGGAGAGAGCGACCGCGGGCGTGATGCCGCGTCCTCGGCGGCCATGGCGACCAGCGGCAGCGGCAGCGGCGGCAGCCAGCGAGTGCCTCCGTCCGTCGGCCCGGCGGGCGGTTCTCGTCCTCCGTCGGTCAATCGCGCTTCTCCCTGCTCGCCTCTGGAAGATAAGGGCGGCGGCCAGTTTGTGGCAGGCAGCTGCGTTTGTCCTCGTTCGGTGGCGGTAGCGGCATCCCTCCCGCAGCTCGTGACGACTGTGCCCGAATCACTCGCGCTGCCACCGATCGAGTCTCCAGCGCAGCAGCATTAGTACTCGCTCCTCGCCAACACCCTCCGGCGCACTGAATCGTGTTACCACATCGCTCTTCAGACCGGTCGCTCCATCCCGTCCCATGCGCCTCGCATCCAGCGGTCCACCTCGCCTCCTTCCTTCCTCACTTGTCGCCGGCCAGGAAGCTCTCGTACAGCTTCTTTTGCTTGTCCTGCTCCTTCTTGAGCTTCTTGCGCTGGCTCTTGGTCAGCTCCGCGCCCGCCGCGTCGTGCGTCGGCAGTCCGTCGGCGTCGAAGCGCGAGAACTGGTCGCCCTGCGTGCGCGCGAACAGCTCGCTCGGCGGGATCTTCATGCGCTCCTGCTTGAGCGCCAGCTGCTGCGCCTGCGCGTCCTTGCGGCTCGGCGCGCCGACGCCGACGCCGACACCGGCGCTGGCGCCGAGCCCCGCGCCGCCGTCCTGCAGCCCCGCGGCCTCGCGCAGCGCCACGACCTGGTTGAACACCTTGCGCGCCGGCGTCGAGTCCGGGTCCTCCACAAAGTAGCCGATGCGCTCGAACTGCACGGCCTCGCCCTCGCGCAGGCCGCGCGCGAGCGACTCGCGATCCACGCGCGCGCGTGGGAAGACGCGCTCGGACGTCTGCGTGTCCACGAGCGCCATCCAGTCCTCCACGCCGCTCGGCAGCTCCGGCACCGTGAACAGGTGCGAGTAGACGCGCACCTCGACTGTCGGGCTGTCCGCCGGCACCCACGAGAGCGTGCCCTTGGGCTTGGCCGCGCTCCCGGTCCAGTCGCACACGCCCACGACCTTCGTCACGGCCCCAGAGGCCGCGTCCGTCTCCACGCGCGCGCACGTGAGCGTCACGCCTGCGTACTTGAGGCGCACAGCCTTGCCGGGTGCCAGTCCGAAGAAATCGGGCGAGTCGACCGCCCGCACGTCGCTGCGGTCCACGAGGATCGAGCGCGAGAGCCGTACGGCGTGCGCGGGCTTGGCGCCGTCCACGACGCGCTCCGGGTCCTGCGGGAAGTCGGGCACGGCGAATTCGAGGCTGGCGGGCCGCTCGCTGTCGTCCATGTTGGTGATCTCGACCTCGACCGGGTCCAGCACGGCCATGACGCGCCGAGAGGCGTCCCCGAGCACGCGGCGCGCGACGGCAAAGAGCCGCTCGATCTGGATCTGCGACTGCACGCGCGTCACGCCGATCTCCTTGCAGAACTGCTTGAGGATCTCGGGCGAGAACCCGCGGCGCTTGAGCCCGTTGAGCGTCGGCATGCGCGGGTCGTCCCAGCCGCGCACCGTGCCGGACGTGACGAGCTTGAGCAGCTTGCGCTTGCTCAGCACTGTGAACGTCATGTCGAGGCGCGCGAACTCGTACACGTTGGGCTTGAACAGGTCCAGCGCGTCGAGCAGCCAGTAGTACGACTCGCGCCGCGTCTCGAACTCGAGCGTGCAGATCGAGTAGTCGATGTGCTCCAGCGCGTCCACGATGCAGTGCGTGTAGTCGTACGTCGGGTAGATGCACCAGGCGCGGCCGATGTGCGGGTGCGGCACGAACTTGATGCGGTAGGCCACGTGGTCCCACATGTTGGGGTTGGCGCTCGCCAGGTCCATCTTCATGCGCAGACACGCCTCGCCCTCAGCGTACAGCCCGCGCCGCATCTTCTCGAACTCGGCCAGGTTCTCGGACACTGTCCGCGCGCGGAACGGCGACCGTGCCTCGGCCGGCACGTCCGCCTCGGCCTTGAGCCCCGGCGCGCCGTGGAACCGCTGCAGCGCCAGCCGCGACCGCTCGATTTCCGCCTTGCTCTGGTGGCACACGTACGCCTTGCCGCGCCGGATGAGCTCGAGCGCCAGGTCGTACAGCTCCTGGAAGTACTCGCTGCTGTACGTGACCTTGGCGGGCGAGTAGCCGAGCCAGCGCACGTTCGCGGCCAGCGCCTGGATGTACTCCTGGCTCTCGGCTTCCGGGTTCGTGTCGTCGTAGCGGAAGAAGGTCGCGCGTCGCTCGGGAGGCACGCCCAGCTTCTCGAACGCCTCCTCGAAGTTCATGTGCATCGACTTGGCGTGACCCACGTGCAGGTACCCGTTCGGCTCGGGCGGGAAGCGCGTGCGCACCACGCCCTGTGTCACGCGCAGGTGCTCCGCCAGCCGCTCCGGCGAGTTCTTGGCCAGCTCCAGCGCGCGCGCCTCCAGCGCCGCGGGGGCCGCGGCAGTCGAGGGGGCCGCCATCGATCGCTCTCTCGCTGCGAGCGTGGGTGCACGACGAAGGCGCGCGGTGGCTCACTCGATCGCTCGATCGCTAGTGACCGAATGCGCTTCCTTCTCACGAGAAGGTTCTCGCGGATACCTGGTCGAGAGCGAACGGCGGCGACGGACCGCGCGTCAGCGCTAGTACCAACACTTGCTATCCCGTAATCACAGCGCCTTGCGATCTTCGTTTGTGTCCAATCACGCGGCAGTCTCCACCAATCATAATTCGAGATATCTCGTGAGCGTCATAGTAAGCACTTCTCGCAAATACCTACACCCTTCGGACTAGATTTCCACCGCTCGCTTCGCGAGCGCGCCTACCTACTGGCTGCTACCTAGAATACGGGCTGGACCGTGTGAGCAGGTTCGAGCCGAAGCTCCCGGACTCACGCTTTCTCGCTCTTACCAAATTCTTCAACCGCGTTGCAAGTACTCCGGTCGTGGTCGCTCTTCGAGCAGCTCCGTTGCCACGTGCAGGATGTTCAGCGAGGCGTTCGCGTCACGGTCCCAAAAACTCTTGCAGCCACTGGTTTTACAGTGCAAAACGTTTCGGGATGTGGCTTTGCCATTCAGTTTGCCGTTCACGATCTTCGGGCAGGCGACGTCTTCGAGGTCTTCATGACAGTAAGAGCATCGCTTGCTTGTCCGAAATTCATCGATCGGT